>ML778085.1:102782-136608 GCA_009831015.1 Picea engelmannii | reverse complement strand
ATGTATGCAGTTGTTAATGTTGAGAATTTGAAGTTGTATGAGCCTCCATTGATTGATGATCAAGGAGAGCATGTTCAGATTCCTTCCATAGATGATTTTTCTCCAGAGTATCTAACATAACTGTAGGAAGACACCATCCTTGATAGGAGAATGCGAACTTCAAAACGAGGAAATGTGGAGTATCTTCGAGTTGGTCTTAAAGGGATGAATCCAAGAAAGGCCAAGTGGATTGAGGTTGGAAGGGTGAGGGAACTTTACCCTCATCTTCGCATAGACTGAAAATAGTCTTTTGGAGGTCCAAAATCTTCCCAATGGGGAGGCGTGATCAGGGGATCAAATTTTGCTCAAAAATTCAAAGTGCTCAGAATCACTTCAAACTAGACAAGAGCGTAGGCCTCATCGTTGTGAACCCAACGCAACTCATTTCGTCTCAAACGGGTGTCGGGAGAGAGAGATATTGCAATCTGTTCATTAAGACAAACAGACAAAAAATTTTGATGCTAACTGTACAGTCCGTACAGTCCGTACAGGCTGACGTGGAAGAGTCGTACGACCGTACGTGTGGTGACATGGCAGTTATTATTGGATGACAGGTGGTCGAATAGGGATTCGACATGTGGCACTATTCGGGCAAGTGATTGGGTGCCACGTGGCCCAATATTCGGGCAAGTGATTGGGTGCCACGTGGCCCAATCATGGGCTGCCACGTGGCACCCCAGGATTGGTTGATTGTTATATGTAAAATGTAATGGAGTCTGTGGAGTTCGACCCCTGGACCTCCCCTCCACCTTACGCCTTCGCAAAGACCGTCCGACCAATGGACCATTGGTTGTTACTTAACATTTATATGAGTTTGATTATATTTAAAATGAAAGTTTGTAACCGTTGGCGGGGGGTCGGGCCGGGGCTAAGCCCCGGCCCGCGGTCATTTGTTTTTGCATATGTCCATACCATATATGCTATGCACCTAACGGTTGGCGCGGGGTTTAAACCATAGCCCGTGACCTTTGTATATACCATGTGACCTTTGTATATGCGTGCGGGATTTGTTTAACAGTGGTTTCCACGATTTAAAACCGACCTTCCATGTGTCATTACTTTATTTGGTATTAAAACGAAGCCCTTTTTATTATAGCACATGGTCATGTTATGACCCATATGCCCGAGGTGCTAGGCGGTTAGGGGCTGGCGCGCCCTTAACCATCCTACGATTTGCACTGTTGGCGTGGTTGCGCCCGATGCTGGGTTTTCACGCTATTTATTGCATGTGTGTCAGGTTCACACAACAAGGGTGCAATTTGTAGATGCAGAGACAACAAGCTTGAAGGGGGAGACTTCCAGGAGGCCTAACTTCTTCGTTTTTCGACCGATTGAGGTGTCAAAAGAGCCCAGACAGGGGTTTTTGGACGCTTTGAAGCCATTGGAGCAGTCGGTTTGTTAGTTTGAGCATTGTAAGACATGTTTTTGAGAACTTTTGAGAAATTAATAATAATGATCCATTGGAAGCTGTACCAGGAGATGTAGCCCAAGAGAGGGGTGAACTCCTTTATCAATTGCTATGTTTATGTGCTTATGTTCATTGATTATGCTGTTGTCTATGTGTATTTTGCATAAGTAATCCCTTAATCTATGTGTTGCAAACTGATCATTTTGCTTTAAACACATAACATTTACATTGCAAATAATTTCAAGTATTTCAAGTCTTCTTCATTTTTAGATCACTAGCGCCTCATTTGTTCACTCACTCACTTGATCATCCAGAGCACAAGTTTGGAGTTGTAGTTGGAGAAGAAGAAAGAGAGAAAGAGGCACATTACTTGGGAGAGGAATTTCTGTAGTGTTTGGTTTATTCTCTTGGCATTGTATTGGATATCTATATTAAGGAAGTTTGTGTTTGGTTTTCTCCCTCATGAGGGTTTCCTAGGATAAATTATGTGTCTCTTGTGATTGTGTATTTCTCATTGATCCTATCTATGCTATGGTTGTCTACTGAATTGAAAAGAAACCTAATAATATCTTAAAATCTAACATGGTATCAGAGATAAGTTGAAGAGAGCATCTTTCACAAGAAGAAGAAAAATGTCACTATTGTCGTACATGAAAATTAGGGCTTTTTATTGAAAAAGAATTTTAGCCCAAGAGCCATCTAGAAAAGTGCGCCCTAGCCCAAGGAACTCTTTGGTACATTCAACACACCTTTTCAATGGTTAGATCTCCTGGAAAGTGCAACCCTAGTTTTCTCCAGTACCAGAAGTACCAGAGTACCAAAAAACCAGAAGTACCAGAGTACCAAAAGTACCAAAAAACTAGAAGCACAAGTCCAAAAATCCGTTGGTAAAGTTTGAAGGGGAAAAAGTTGGATTTTTTGAAATCCAACCACACCAGGATACTCGCCTCAGCCAAGCGCACCTCCTGGGAAGTTCAAAATTCAATTTTGAGAACTTTCATGTTTTGGTCATTTTCCTAGCTCCAGGTAAAAGATATCTGCAAGTACTAAGCTTGTTGACAAGCTAGAAGGTGTGGAAAAATTTCGTGCCTAGAAGTATAGGATTGGACTCGTTCTTGAAGAGAATGAACTAGCAATATTCGTTAAAGAAGATGTACCAGAACCTGTTGATGTTGCAGCTAAAGCAAAACCCCAAAAGGACACAATTAGGGCCAAACAAATCATTGTAGATTCTATCAAAGATCACTTGATTCCTCAAGTGTCATCAAAGAAGTATCCAAAATAAATGTTTGATGCCCTAACCATATTATATGAAGGAAAGAACATAAATCAGAAGATGAATCTAAGAACTCAACTCAAGAATACAAGGATGCAGAAAGGAGAATCAATCCAAAAATATTTCTCCAGAATATCAGAATTCAATGAAAAGCTAGAAGCAATTGGAGATACTATATACAAATACAAACTCATAATGACGGCCCTTAATGGTCTCACAAGACCTTGGGATGCATTCATCCAAACTATTTGTTCCAGAAAGGAGAAACTACAATTTGACAGTCTTTGGGAAGAATGTATTCAAGAAGAATAAAGGGTAGCTAACCGAGAAGATTTACTATCAAGAGATGAAGATCAAGACCTAGCTACTCACACTAAAGGAGGAATAAAGAAGTCTTACTTTCAGAAAGAAACTCATAAGGAGTCTCAACCCCAAAACAAATTCATACATAAAGAATCTCAACCAAGGAGATTCCAGAAGTTTCAGAAAGGACAAAGAAAAGGAAAAGATTTCTCATCCTACCAATGTTACCATTGTGACAATATGGGACATATTGTGAAACATTTTCCATCTAGACGAGAGGAATACAAGAAGAAAAACAATAGGTATCATGCCCATGCAGTTGAAGATGAAGAGCCACCCACAAAGATGATAAAAGAACGAATTGAATACTATGTCTTAATCTCGGCCCTCTCAGGATCAATATCACCTGGTGAGGACATGTGGCTCATTGATAGTGGTGCTTCCAAGCACATGATAGGTTAAAGAGACATTCTCTCTTGCCTTTCAGAAGAGAATTTTTCTCAGAAAGTTACACTTGGAGATGATTATCAATACCCCATCAAGGGAGTAGGAGAATCAAATTACAAGCTTAATTCATGAACTCCAATGAAGATGAAGGATGTACTCTATGTACCAGGTTTGACAAAGAACTTACTCTCCATATAAAATTTAGAAAATAAAGGCTTCATAGTTTTCTTTATAGATGGAGAAGTTATTATGTGTGCCAAAGAAAAAACCATGGAAGAAGCAATTGTTATTGGAAAAGAAGAAGGTGTCTTGTATAAGCTAAAGGGTCACTTAGAAGTAGTCATGGCCCACTCCATTGAGAATCCATGTGAAATTTTGCATAGATTATTAGCCCACATCAACTACAAGGAATTACCATATGTAAGCAAGGTAGTCACAGGTCTACCAGAGCTCAAGGTTGACCATGAAGGCGTGTGCAATGGATGTGCATAAGAGAAGAACATCAAGAACCCTTTTCCGAAGAGAGACAGTAAACCAGAAGGAGTCTTATAACTCATTCACTCAGATGTGTGTGGTCCAATGCCATCATCCTCCATTAGTGGGTATGTATAATATGTATCTTTTATTGATGACTATTCTCATAAAACCTAGGTTTACTTTTTGAAATCAAAAGATGAAGTGTTCAGTAAATTCAAGGAATTCAAAGCCTTGATAGAGAATCTTTTTGAAAGAAAGATCAAGATACTCAGGTCAGATAATGCAGGATAATACACCTCAAAAGATTTTGTAAACTTTTTCAAAGATGTCGGGATCAATATGGAGCTCACTACTCCCTACAATCCCCAAAAAAATGGTGTAGCAGAAAGAAATAATAGAACTATAATGGAAACAATGAAGACCATGATCCATGATTAAGATCTTCCAATGTGCTTATGGGTAGAAGCAGCAAAAAACAATAGTATATGTGCAGAACAGATTGTCCCATAGTGCACTTGGGTTCAAGACCCCAAAAGAGATGTTCTTCGGAAAGAAGCTAGAAGTAAGTCATCTCAAAATATTTGGCTTCCCAGTATTGTACATATTCCAAAAGAGAAGAGAACCAAGCTGGACCCTTCAGGAAAGAAGGGAATATTTGTTTGATACTGTGAGGTCTCCAAGGCCTTCAGAGTTTATATACCAGGTTACCATCATATTGAGATCAACAAGGATTTAACCTTTGATGAAGATGAAACACTCAAGAAATAAAGAAGATGCCAGCTTGAAGAAGTATATGAAGAGGAACCTGTAGCTCCCAGATCTGCAGAACCAGTGAGGGAAGTCATAGCTTCCCCTGATAAGGAGACTCTAGAATATCATGACATAGTAGAATCTCAAGAACCTCCCCAGATGACGATCTCCCACAAGAGAAATCCATCATGGGCAAGGGAACTTATTCAAGATGGAGAGAAGTACGATGGTCGCGAATGAACCATGAGACAAGTGAAGAAACCAAAGCCATTCTCCAGTTATATGGCTTTGATGTGTGATGTCTTAGAAAAGGAGCCTACATGCTTTTAAGAATCCATTCAAAAGAAATAATGGGAAGATGCCATGACAGAAGAATACCAATCCATTATAAAGAATAATGTATGGGAAATAGTTCCCATACTGAAGAGAAAGGATGTGGTATCTTCCAAATGGATTTTCAAAATAAAACATGTTGTTGATGGAAGTATTGAGAAATATAAAGCAAGGTTCGTTGCTCATGGCTTATCTCAAAAGGAAGGCATTGACTTTGAAGATACATTTTCTTTTGTATCCAGATACACTTCGATTAGAACCATCATAGCCCTTGCAACTAAGATGAAGTGGAATTTACACCAGATGGACAAGAAAACTGTCTTCTTGAATGTTGTCATTGAAGAAGAAGTGTATATAGAACAACCTCAGGGATTTGAAGTTGAAGACAGGAAGACTCATGTCTGCAAGTTGAAGAAGGCTCTGTACAGATTGAAGCAAGCTCCTAGAGCTTGGTATGGAAGGATTGACAATTTTTTGACAAGCTTGGGCTTTACTAAGAGTAAAGCATATTCTAACCTTTACTTCAAGGTTATGAATGATGATCCTATTATATTGATGTTGTATGTAGATGACTTATTCTTAACTGGAGAAGAAAATCTCATCACTGAATGTAAGAAGAAGCTCACTGCAGAATTTGAGATGAAATACCTTGGCCTATTGCACTATTTCTTAGGTCTTGAGGTATGGCAAAGCCCAGAGAGGATATTTCTTAACCAAGGGAAGTATGCAGTTGAAATACTGAAGAGATTTGATATGTTGGAGTGCAAGTCCACGAATACACCCATGGAAACAAAGTTGAAGCTCCTGGTTGAATCTTCGTCAGAATTGATTGATGCTACGCTATATAGACATATCATTGGATCATTGATGTATCTGATGAACACCATGAAAATATATGTTTTGTTGTGAACACCTTGAGTCAGTTTCTGGTAGAACCCAGACATGTTCACCTAGTTGTTGCAAAACATGTGATGAGGTACCTTAAGGGTAAATTAGATTGTGGTCTCAGTTATGATGGAGATCATGAATTCAGACTGAGTGGATATACTGATTCATATTGGGTTGGAAGTGTCTCTGACAGAAAGAGAACTTCATAATGTTGTTTCAGTCTGGGGTCAGCCATGATCTCATGGCAGAGTAGGAAGCAATCAAGCACTTCTATCAGCATGACAGAAGCAGAATACATTGTTGCATGTTCTGCCAGTTGTGAAGCCATATGGATTCCAAAGTTGTTGACAGGTCTATTCCATCTAGAGATGGAAGAAACCCTGATCCTATGTGATAACTAGAGCTGCATAAAGATGACCGAGAACCCTGTGTTCCATGACAAATCAAAACACATAGATATCAGATATCATTACATCTATGATATGGTGCAAACAGGGCCCATAAAGCTCCAATATGTTAGCACGGATGAATATGTTGTTGATGTGTTGACCAAGCCTCTATCTCGTGTAAAGTTTGAGCACTTTAGAGATAAGTTTGGTGTAGTCCGTAAGGACCTCCCTCGAAAGGGGGAGTAGTGTTGTGATGCCATCCCCATGATGATGATGTGTCATCCTAGTGTTTTGATGTTAGCCTCATACTGATGATGTGTCAGCCTAGTGTTGTGATGCCAGCCTCGTGCTAATGATGTGCTAGCCTCATGTTGTGATTATGTTCCAGCTTTGTGCTAATGATGTGATAGCCTCGTGTTGTGATGATGTGCCAACCTAGTGATGTGATGCCAGCCTCGTGTTGTGATGATGTGTTAGCCTCGTGCTGTGATGTTGTGTGTCAGCCTCGTGCTGTGATGATGTTGCAAGTCTCATACTTTGATGCCAGCTTCATGCTGATGATATTGTGTTTCCAGTCTTGTACTGTGATGCCAGCTTCGTGTTGATGATATTGTGTAGCCAACTTCGTGCTATGATTCCATCTTCGTGCTAAAGACTCTCAGCCTAGTGTTGGTGTTGATGATGCTCTAGCCTTTGTGTTGTGTTGTTGCTTCTATTGATGATGAGAAAAACTTTTGATGATTTATAGATATGTTATTCAATGTTCCAAGATGTTGTTGTTGATGTTTCCCTCTCTCTCGCCTGATGTTGTTGTAGAATACCCTTCTTGTTAAGGGGGGTGTTCAAATATTGTAACTGCAAAGAGTATTCTATTTATCATTGATGTATTGTTCATTAGATCAATCCCATTTTGTGGATTGATCATGTCGGGCATTGTAAATGAACAAATCCCCTTTTGCGGATTGGTCAAACCCTAATTGTAATAAGAAAAATGAGAAGTCAGCCCCCAGAATTAATTAAGGTGGTTATAACCACCCAGAAAGAGAAGTCAGCCCTGTGAGTGAAAAGACACTTCTTTTTAACTTGTGCCAGATTGTATAAATAAAGGAGGCTAGAGCCTCATTTGTTTGCTCACTCACTTGATCATCTAGAGTGCAAGTTTGGAGATGCAGTTGAAGAAGAAGGAAGAGAGAGAGAGGCATATTACTTTGGAGAGGACTTTCTTTAGTGTTTCGTTTATTCTCTTGACATTGTATTGACTATCTATATTAAGGAAGTTTTTGTTGGGTTTTCTTCCCCATGAGGTTTTCCCGGGATAAATGATGTGTCTCTTGTGATTGTGTATTTCTCAGTGATCCTATCTATGCTATGGTTATCTAGTGAATTGAAAAGAAGCCTAATAATAGCTTAAAATCTAACACTTTCTCTGGGTTGAAGTGTTATGTCCATGACCGAAAATAGAACCCTATTGAGTTGAAAAAGTATGGTACTTTTTCAAATACTTGGTCTTTGTCTTGCAAATTAGAGAAGATGGCACTAAAAAGCCCTTTGGATCCCAACTCGAGGTCAATTTGACCTTTGGGTTTCTAGGTCATTTTGATCCACCATATGAGGGATTTTTCAGTTGGCGAGATGCCCATGAATTTGCCAAGGAAGGCGTGGTCTTGCATGAACTTTATGTAGCTTCCTATTTTGGAAGAAGTAATTACATACTTTAGATTTTCCTCAGCTTTTGGAAGGCGTCTTGGTGTGGTTCTAAAACTGTGTTGATTCTGATCTTTCCTCTCTCGATTTGCTAGTTGGCCACTAGTTTCTGCATTTTTTCTCTTGATGTTTTGTGATGCATTGGAACCCGCTTGACTATTGTTGTTCAAAATTGATGCTGGTCCATTACAATGGCCAACTAGTATTCTTTTGTAGGAGGAAGCCACGAACCCATCCAACCACACCCATGAAAGACTAAGAGCATCCCTAAATGTGATTGGAGAAGGAGAAAACCTAATACAATATAGATCACTTTTTTAATTATCATAATACATATATACAAATGTAAAACCCTAATTTATTTTTTATGATATATTTTTATTATTAATACTTATTCTCATTATCCATATAATTTATTTTTTATGATATATTTTTATTATTAATACTTATTCTCATTATCCATATAATTTGAGATTATCAATAACAAGGGATTTCTAGCAATATATACTCTTGTCACTATAGGTATATCTCCGATCCTCTATATACTCTTGTCACTTTAAGTATATCTCCGATCCTCTGATAATACTATGGCTCAGACTCTTTGAGTAGTTATATATCATAATAACATATGTATGAGATAAATTTGTATAACAACATATGTATATCCCAGTCTCCTACTAAACACGAATATAGACCTTACCGCATCAAGTGTTTACTATAGCTACTTGTCTACCTCTTATTGAATGAATCTCATTCAATGAATTGTGAAATAATAAAATCTAAGCTTACTCTACACTCGCCAAACTCAGAGCTCAAACATAATTCCATGGTTATTAGGCATCCATGTGCCATCCATTCACTTCCTAACATGTTATATAAGTACTATCAAAATCCCACACGTCCCAGTCATATACAAAGAAGGCATTTTTTTTTAGAGGATTCACTCCACCAACATCAACCCACATTGACATCGGTGCCAACATAGATGCCAATGCCCATACTGTAGAGTACACCTATCATAGATTTACAAGGCAGTGCAGAATTAGAATTCAGTGCAGTAATCACTGAGTTTTTATCACCCTCACAGTGGTTTATATCAAGACTTTTTTATTTCACCTAAATAGGTGATTTCTCCTTACAAGGTGTGAAAAAAGAATGCCCTTTCTTTGCCTGGAGTTTGATAAATCTGGAGAGAAGATCAGTACCCACTTCATTCTCTACAGAACCACCACCATCTGTCTTACAAATTCATGGACTATATCCTTGAGTTCTTTTTTATCTGTAGATTTCACCATGTTCAGGAATTTCATGAGTTTCCATACATCACGAGGAATGATTAGATTATAATCTCGTGCTTCAGTGGCTTCATGAAACGCTTTGACAAAGGAAGCTGCAGGAACCCCCTTGTGCTTTCCAAATACCATGCAAGTTAAACTATGAAATGCAAACCGAAGAAATACATCCTGAGGATCTATAATTGAATCCTTCTCTTAGGCTTCTTCGACAACTGGAACAAGCCTTTCTTGCACTGTTTTTTGTATAAAATTTATCATGTATTCCCGGAAATCACTACTGCTCAATACTATACCAATGGCTCGCCGTTGATATTCATTGGCCAATGATCCATGTCCTAATATATCAAAGACCAGACATGAAGATCATACTCTCTCCTATTCCTACTGCCCATTTGTAGAAAGTGCAGAGATCCATAGCAACAAAGGTGTCGTTCCTATGATAGGCCAACTCAGCGATACTGCATATAAAAATGCGTAAGATTAGCACAGCAACCACAGTAACCAATCCGCTAAAACTGTTTTCCATCTATTGGGCGAAAAAATTGATCCAGTAATGAGCTAAAAAATTGATCATGGTTGTATTTAGAGGTTTATTTTACAGTCCAGTATTAGGTTGATGTGTGATTTATTGTTTAAATTTAATTTGTGATTCATTGTCTAAATTAGGTTAATGTGTGATTCATTGCCTAAATAAAACAAAAAATCAAGTAAACTAAAATTGTACTCTAAAACAAGAGTAGGTGAAAGAGGAAGGGTTTGCACTTCAAAAAATTCTATTCTTTTAAACCCTTTATAAAACTAAAATTAAGATGAATCTATGCTGGTAAATTATAAAGTTCACTAATATAAAAAATGATATGACCATCCTAATAAAAATTGGGGAATACCATGGTCAGACATAAAACGGGATCCAAAATCAAATGCAGTGCCGGTATGAAAGTTTTTGAATAAATTAGAAGTGGGAATGGTGGACTTTTATATATATATATTCTCATTAATTTTGTTGCAAATTAGTTAAAAAGGATCCAAAATCAAATGCAGTGGCGGTATGAAAGTTTTTGAATAAATTAGAAGTGGGAATGGTGGACTTTTTTATATATATTCTCATTAACTTTGTTGCAAATTAGTTAAAAATGGCATATTTGAGTTATTGAAACTATATAATCCATGGAAATATAGTTCTCTGTACAATTCCATTCAACTTAAAAGAACTTTGTGAAAGTAGAAGTAATTTTTTTTATTTTTAATTAAATAAATTATTTTAAATCACATATAAAAAAATTCCAAAAAAAAAAAAATCAGATAACGATTTAGTCGAACAAGTGGTTATATGTTGACGTCATACGCAATAATATTAAGACAAGTTTCTAAATGACAAATGCCATATTCTTGGAAGTCTTGCCATGAACCAGATCAAATATCTTGTTTAGTGTGCATCCTTGGTTGTGAAGTCACCAACGTTGCACCCAATTCCGACCAAGCCCATAATTTTGAAATAGTGCATCAGTGCATGATAGTGAAGAGATTTTGATTGGATGCTTGGTCACTAATGTTTGTGCTATATCTATCGATAAGAGGGTTGCTAGTTTTTTTATTGTGTTTTTCTCAGAAAATTAATCTATTTACCTTTTGTTGTGGAATGTTGTATCTTGCTTTTCAATTGCCATATTTTTTCAGGAAGTTAATTACTACAGCTAATAATATTAATCAGGATAACATGTTGTTCTAAGTTTCAGTTAGGCTTACAACTCTTGAGATCAAATTCAATTATATCATCCAAATGTGTTTCTACATAATGGGATTCACTTTCTTCACTATGCTTATGCTCTGTTATTCTTACATAGTCAATTTCTTCAACAATCTTATTTTGCTTCTAGAGGAACTTCTAAAGGCTTTTACTTCTTTTGTTACAAAAGAAAGTTCGTGAATAATTGGAATGTTGATGTTGATTGATGTTCCTCCCTCTTCCACTATTTTTTATCTCAAAATATTTGACCTACTTGCTACTGCAACTTGAGAAGAATGCTCCCATACAATCCTTGAGAAATAATGCTACTGCATCATTCTTCTTGTTTCATTTGCACCAATTTGATGATAGGAGAAGAAAAATTAGAATGGCTACAACTTTAATCATCTCATGGGTTTTCTATGGGTTACCCTCAACCAACTTACCATAACCATGGTTTTTCCTTAACTTACTCCTAACCTTACATCTTCAAGGGTTTTCATCAATGTATCCTTAAGCATTAAAATACTCAAGTGGTTTTGGATGACCACTAACCATCACACTAAATGGTTTTTAGTTGAAAACAAACTTCGCATACAAGTGGTTTTGGCTTACCACAAACATCATAATGGGGAAACATATTTACAATGTACACATTCACTTGGGCTTTCTTCACTATGCGCTTCACCCTCAACCTTTCTGCTTCTTCCACTTTTGTACCTGCATTACTGCTTGATCATTTTTCTTATGCAAACAACTGATCATTGATGTCCATATATCTGCTTCTTATACTTTACTTTTGTACTTGCATTACTGCTCGATCATTTCTTATGAAAACAATTGATCATCGATGTCCATATAAAAAGAAATTGATCTACCAATATACATGGGTGTCAATTGTTGTACTTGCTAGTTCTCTAGGAATCCTTTTTACGTACATGGTTCATCAACACGTTAAACTCTCCTTTAATCATAACTTGGTCCCAACCAACTCACAAGCTGAGATTACTGCATCTCATATTTCCCCCTTAATCAAAGATCCAACTTCTCTGACTCTCCGTCAAGCTTAGATACGAGTACACCTCCCACCCTTGTACCTACCTAGTGGTTAATTCCACAACTTGATGCCACATCCACTCTTATGCATACACATGCTACATTATTACATGTGTTAGTGCACTAATGCACATAGGCCTCACTCAACAAGGCTTATCAAACACTTGGGGAATACAACTTGCCTATAGAATGCACCCTCTACAACACATACACATCATTTCAAAATTTTATAGCAATTACAACAAACTTTTTTTACTAAATGCCCAAATTATAAATCCATTTACATTTCATCGCCAAACCCACGTTATAAACCCATTTAATAAATATCCAAATGGAAGCTTAGAACAACTACGAATGGTCTCTCTCCCAACTTACTTACAAATTAGCTTTCGATCTTTTCTCATTACATCGATAAACTTTTCTCTCAATTTCATTCCATTGACATTACTCACAGACATCCTATCCTATGCAATGGGGAGATACATTAGGCTATTTCTGCAAACTACATTATCTCCACTTATATTGTTTAATGGGTTAGGATATAAGACTACTAGTTCAATTCCCGTGGACTCTTATCAATTTAAGAGACAATCTCACATAAAGCCCCAAGCCCAAGGTCATATGTACCAGATTCCAATATAACCCAAGGAGCTACTCTGAACTTAAGATTGCAATGGATCCTAATTATACTTCTATTTCTGGAACGAATATTGTATAGATTCAAGGCCAGGAAAAAACCCTTATGCATTCTCTTTTAGTCTACAATAATGCCTATTTTAATTATTGTTATTAAACCTAAAAAAGATAACGCTGAAAAAATGCCTTACAGAGATTTTAAAACTTGGGGAAAGCCAAAACCCAAAACTGGTAGTGGGTACCTCATATGCAGTCTGTTTTGAAGCCAATTATTTCTACATTTGTTCATAGACGAATCACCATTCTGATTTTCCAACCTCTTCTTCCGAGCTCTGCACGTTGGCTACGAACCTTACAACTCCCGAGCCCTCAAATTTGTAAGTCGATTCGTAGCTTCATAGAGTTGTCTGCCCAAAACTCTTCTGTAGTTACCAACAACTGCAAAGGTGCCTCTGATTATGTGTTAGCAGAAGCAAAGGAACACCATAAAATGCACACTGAAATAAATTTTATTGCACACTCTAATTGAAATTGTTACATTGTCATTCTTTTATAGACAGTATGGAAGAGTCTGGAAGTTTTGGAGCATTCATGAAGGATGGAGTGTTGGTGGAATGTCCTGGAGCATTCACGAAGGGCAGTGGAGGAACAATAGTCGGTGGTAGGTGGGTAGGTAGAGAAAATACTCTTCCAACACTCCCCCCTAATTTCTACTACTAATTACATCAATATTTACAATGCCTAATGCTTCTCTTAAATACTCAAATTGGTCTTGTGCTAAGCCTTTGTAAATATACCTGCAAGTTGCTCATTTGATCTGCAATGTTGTAGGATGAGTTATCCATTGTTGACAAGTTCTAAAATGAAGTGATATCTCGTTTCAATATGCTTTGTCCTCTTGTGAAAAACATGATTCTTTGATAGTGCAACGGTGGACTTATTGTCACAATATATTGTAGTAGGCTCCTTTTGATTATGCATTATATCCTTCAATATTCTTCACATCCAAACTGCTTGACATGTTGTTGATGTACCTGCTACATACTTTGCTTCTGTTGATGAGATTGTCACTATTGGTTGCTTCTTTGATGTCCATGCCACAACACCTGTTCCAAGATGAAATGCATATCCAAATGTGCTCTTTCTGTCATCAATGCTTCCTGCAAAATCACTATTTGTGTATCCAACCAACTGCAGATTATTTGAAGTGGAATACAATATGCCATGATTGATAGTCCCCGCAATGTATATCAATAACCTTCTTCCTGCTTGCCAATGTGATTTCTTTGGTGTGTCCATGAATATAGAAATCAAACTAACTCCATACATTATATCTGGCCTAGTTGTTGTCAGATACATCAAACTTCCAACCAATTTTTTGAATATGGTTGAATCAAAATCCATCTCATTTTGTTCTCTACTTAGTTTTGTGCCAACTTTCATAGGTGTAGATACTATACTGTAGTTTATCATTCTAAACCTTTTTAAAACATCTTTTGCATATTTACTTTGACAGATGAAAATTCTTTTATCATTTTGTGTGACTTCAATGCCAAAAAAATATTTCATTAACTCCAAGTCTGTCATCTCAAATTCCTTCTTCATTGTCGATTTAAACATATCAATAGAGAGATTACCTGTATATATTAAATCATCAACATATAGGCAAACAATCAATATCTGACCTTGTTCATTGACTTTGGTTTATAGTGTAGGCTCACTAGTGGTTCTTATGAATTCATTTTTCATCATGTGTGAATCTATCCTACTATAACAAGCCCTTGGTGCTTGCTTCAAACCATAAAGTGCCTTCTTCAACCTGTAAACCTTGTCTTCTTGTCCTTTTACTTCATACCCTGGTGGTTGTTGCACATAGACTTCTTCTTCTAAATATCCATTCAAGAAGGTTGATTTGACATCCATTTGAAAAACTTTCCAATTATATTTAGTTGCAATAGATAGTACCATCCTAATTGTGTCAAGTCTTGCTACAGGTGAAAATGTTTCATTGTAATCAAATCCATATTCTTGTGCAAATCCTTTAGCTACTAATCTTGCCTTATATTTTTCAACTTCTCCATTTGACTTGTATTTATTTTTATACACCCATTTCACACCTATGCATTATTTCTCCTTAGGTAAATCAACTAGATCCCATGTATCATTTTTCTTAATAGATTCCATTTCTTCATTCATTGCATTAATCCAATGTTCTTCCTTAATTTCATCCTCAAAATATATAGGATCTTGAGTAAATAGAGAAAAATTGGATTGCAAATCTATCCTATCTCCTTGATCATATATTTCTTGCAAGCTTCTAGTCTTTTTGCCTCTTAATCTTGATCTTCATGATTCAAGTGTCGGATTTGAGTCATAACTTACTTTTGGACTCGATTTTTCTCCTTTCTCAACTTGCCTTTGTGAGTTTCTTCTTGTGGAATGCTTGATGGCATTCCTCCTTGTTCATTTGATTGTTCTCCTTGACCTTTTTCTCCTTGTTCTTCATATAGTATTATTGTACCTATAATTGTCTTGTCTATATTGCCATCCCATGATTCTTCCTCTTTTAATACAATGTCTCTACTTACAATGACTTTCTTAGTTATAGGATTAAAAAACTTATATGCGTTAGATTGTTCATCATAACCAATACAGATGTGTTTTTCACTTTTATCATCCAATTTAATCCTTGCTTGTTTAGGCACATGTGCATATGCAATGCAACCAAATACTTTAAAATGAGAAACACTATGATGCTTACCACTTCATGCTTGTTGAGGAATCATGTCCCTCACAATATTTGTTGGACTCATGTTCAATATATAAACTGCACAAGCTACAACTTCAGCCCAATATTCATTAGATAGATTCTTGCCTTTCAACATGCTTCTTGCCATCTCCATTATTGTACGATTCTTCTATTTTGCAACACCATTATGTTGAGGTGTATAGCTTGTAGTGAACTACTTCTTTATTCCATGATACCTGTAATACTCCAAAAACTCATTTGACTTGTATTATCCTCCTCTATCTGATCTTAATATCTTAATAGATAGACCACTATGTTTCTCAACCAATGCCTTGAATTCCTTAAACTTGTCAATTGTTTCAGATTTGTGTTTGAGGAAATAAACCCATGTTTTTCTACTATAGTCGTCAATGAATGTTAGAAAATATATGCTCCCCCCTAATGATGGTGTTTTTATTGGACCACATAAATATGTATGCACAATTTCTAAAGGTGCCTAAGCTCTATATGACTTCTCTTTTGGAAAGCTTATCTTATGTTGTTTGCCCAAAATACAACTTTAACATGAACTTATTGGTGCTTGAATAGGTGGTAAACCTTTTATCATTTCATTTCTTTGCAATAGACACGATCCTTTGAAGTTTAGATGTCCATACCTCAAGTTCCATATCCATGCTTGATCTTGACTTGATGCCTTGAAACTTGCTCCAATCTTCTCCATCATTTCACTTTTCATGTGAAGTGGGAACACTCTATTGTCTGTCATTTTAATCTTTGCAATCACCATTTTACTAGGAGGAATATAAAATATAGTGCATACATTATTCTCAAAAGAAACTCTATAACCCTTTTGAGTAAGTTGTCCCACACTTATGAGATTATTCTTCAAACCAAGCACAAAATAAACATCAGGAATAATTTTCTTTCCACTATTTGTTATTACATTGATTGCACCTTTTCCCATGACTTCTACAATATTATCATTACCCAATTTAATTTTTTCTTTAACTGATGTATTCAAATCCTCAAACAACTCTTTATTTCCAGTCATATGGTTACTACAACCACTATCAAGAAACCAAATGTTACTTGCATTTTCTTGAGCTACATGTAATAAACAATGTCTCGGAACTACTCTCAGAGAAATGTGCATTATGCTTTCTCATATCTTATTGTTTCTTTTGGAATTCATTTGCAAAGTGACCATACTTCTTGCAGTAATAACATTGAATCTTTGATTTGTCATACCTTTGTGATGCCTGATTGTGATTGTTTTCCCTTGAGCTGAAACTTTGATTTCTCCTTCCTCCTGGGTCTTGACTCTTTCTTTCTTCTCTTTGAAAATTATTTCTTCCTCTTCCTCTTCTTATGAATCTTGGATTTCCTCTTCCTCTGCGTCTGCCAAATGTCATTTGTGTTTTGAATGCATGCTCCAATGAGGTATTTTCATTCCTGTTCAACATATATTCATAATTTGTCAAGGAGCCAACCAACTCATCCATAGAATATTTAGTCAAATCTTTAGATTCTTCAATTACCACAACAATTGCATCAAATTTTCTAGGAAAACTTCGTAAAACCTTTTCTACAACCTTCTGATCTGCTAGCTCATAACCATTTTGTCTTATTTGATTAACCAGCTCTGTAACACGATATGTAAATTGATCTATTGAATCAGAATCTTTCATTTGCAAGTTTTCAAATTCTCTTCTAAGTGCTTGGAGTTTGGCAATTTTTACCTTGTTCGTGCCTTGATATGTTGTCTCTAGAATGTCCCATGCTTGCTTGGCTGTAGTTGTTGGTTTAATCTTTCCAACAACCGAATCATCCAACGTTTTTCCAATTATCTGCAAAGCCCTTTTATTCTTTTTCCTATCTTCATCAAGCTTTTTCTTTTCATCAACATTCAAAATAGATTCATCTTGTGGTTCAGCATAACCATTCATTACTATATCTAATAGCTCATAAGAGTCAAATGCTAATTTCATTCTAAATTCCCAATTATCATAATTTTTCCCAGAAAATGTTGGAATCATTAATTGTTGATAACTTCCTGATGCCATTCTCTTAAAAAAAAATCAAGCAGAAAACACTCAACACCCCTCAGGATTGTTCTTAAGGCCCTCAACTCTATTCAATAATAGAATACATCCACAAATAACAAGGGTGTTTCCACTCTTACCAGTATGTGCAACTCTGATTTTATAGAGACAGTATGCAGATGCAGAATTCAATGGCTACAGCCTGATAAAATAACAGTTGACATCATATCACAAGACCACAATCCTGGCTAAGAATAGCTTAACTATATTTAGAAATTTTTTGGAAAATACATATCAAAGGAAAACACATTAATTTAATTATTTGCCATTTCTTTAATTTTTCAAAATGAAGGCAAAAGGAACTGCAAATATAGAGAAATCGCTCTTAAACATCTCTTACTGTGTAGCGTGATTTTTCCCAAATTAAGTAAATCCTCGGTATACTATCTCTTGCCTTCTCCTGTGAAAAATTTTTGCAATTTATGGTCTCCTCTCGGGCTGTGTGTTGGCCTCTTTGGTTTTGCAGCTTCTCTTGCACAGTCGACTGTTGGTTTCTAGTCTCCTCTCGAGCTCTATAATTTATCCTTCTTGTAGGAAAATCTCCCTGCGGACAGGTAGACCGCCTCTAGAGCTTGACCTTAACCCTAGACAGAAAAATTCTTAACGTGGACACTGACTTCCTTTCAAATCTATCTAAACTAATACATGAGAAGGAAGGATGACTGAAGTACCTGTTAATCGACGTTTGTCCCTGCACGCTCCGAGTTGCGCTCCAATCCTTTGCTCCTCGCTAAGTTCTGCAGACAAACAAGATACGACCACTTCCTACTCTATTTATATTAGCTTGAAAACATATCTATCAATTAATGATAATTTCATGTAACATCAGACACAAACTAGAAAGAAACAGGCCAATCATGTCATATTAATGAGAATAACGACAACAATACTTACAATCGTAGATGCGAATGCGACAGCTTCGTCAAGTCCCCTTCGTCTAACCCTGGCTCAAAAGATCCACAACCTGGCTGACAACAGCTTCAATGATCACTTCTCCTTTGGCTGACTGTGTGTTTCCTATGAGATCATAGGTTTCATGCTAGCAACTCTCTTCTCTCCTCTCCACCATCATAGAGCCTGTTTATATAGGTTGGGGGGAGCTTAACCCCTTGAGTTATGTTTAGAACAGGTTGAGAACCTCCTCCTTAGATCAGGGATCTGTTGATGAAACCAAGAATTCGAGTACAACTTCCTCCTAATCTCGAAATATCCTTTCCTTATTCTCCTCACCGGGCTAACAACTGACCCAGATTAGGGAGCGCTCCCTCAAAAGGGGCATCATAGCACTAGAACGCTCCCAGAGAGGCTTAAGGGAGCGTCAGCACTCCAAAAGTGGGTAGCGCTCCTGCAGAGGGGTGAGGAAGCGTTATAACGCTCCCTGAGGCCTTATAGGGAGTGCCAGTGCTCCTAAGGCTGTTTCAGGGGAGCGTTCACCCTCAAAACTCTTGATTGGAAGCTCTTTTCAGGTGTTAAGAGATGTTTGACTCCAGTGAACCAGTTCTCCTTCTTCAAACCAAGTACATAAGATGTTTTAAGTGCCTCCTTAGTGTCTTCATCATGGTAGTATGATTCAACAACATTTGCGACACTTGTAACCAACTTGCGACACTTGCGAAAGTTGTAAGGAAGTTGCGACACTTACGACAATTGAGAGGAATATGTGAAACTTATCCAGTTGAGTGATTTTGATGTGTAACAGAATGCCCCCTAAAGTATGAAGCCAGAAGATGCGAACTTATGACTGAAATAATTTGTAGATGTTCAAGCAAGGGTATAGACTCGGAGAACCTGACGGAAGCTGCACACAAACATCCAACAAATATCATGACATATTTCAAAACCCAAGGCATGCATACCTATGATTGGGTGATCGAGACTTGTAAGGTATGGCCGCAATAATATACACTGCGGATCCATAATTGTATTGATAAAAGGGTATAGCCACCGAAGATACAATGTGGATCTATACTTTGATGACCCGGACTGATCGTAGCCACGAAAGATACACAGTGGATCTACGGGATGACAAGACATAGCCACGACCAATACAAAGTGGATCTATGTAACAGTGTATGTGTTCTTTGTCCAATAAAAACTCCTTCACAACCTGAGAAAAGCGCATATCAAAGTGATTACTCAACCCAGGGTCTTCTTACCAATCCGAGTGTGATACGATTCTAACCATGTGAATAGATGTCTTGATGTCGAACATGGCAGAAACCACTTGATTACCGGTCAATGAGGTAAACCGTTAACAAGTGCGAGGGAGATCACCATTAATGTCAATGATTCCCAAGGTACCTTAGTACATTCCATCGAACGTGAATAGATGAGCTGAGGTCGAACATTCGTGGAATCATTCGATCAGAGGTCAATGATGTAACCCACTGTCGAACGTGAGGAGGCCCGCCATTGAGGCATGCAGGTCCCAAAGTACTGACATGTTTCTAAGTCTAATTCCAAGATAATGTGCTGAAGTCGACAGGAATAGACTCGTCGAGGGAGGGCCTTGATGTATCCCCCATCAACGACACGAAACGGACATAGAGATGTAATTGGAAGATCAAATGGACATGGACTGACACAGGTTTTGAGGCAAGATATTTGGGATGATTGACTCTCGAGGCGGATACTTCCCTTGAACAATGAGGCATGACAACAAAACATGACATGGACCAAAAATGTTCAATGGATACTATGACTTGCGTCAGGTGACCCAAAGGAGTGAAAGGAAACTCAAAGGATTGGCTCAGTGCAGAGGTTCAGCGGATTATGATATGTGCAGATGACAAAGTGTCGTGTTCAAGGGTGGCTCTAAGAAGTGCTGGACGATGTTCTCAAGAGACTGCTTGGCTTCCTCCTTTCAATTTTTCCCCCATCCAGATAGATGAGTACCTCTTTTTTATTTAATTAGCTCGAGGAGGATAACACATGCTCGATATAACTCACCTTCGGTGAGTTCCTCTTCCTTTGTTTAACGAACCGGAAGAAGTAAGGGATCGGTCCCGTATGGCACTGTCGATGTGTGCTTTAACGAGTCCAAAGACAAAAAACTCGAAGGTTTTTCGGGATTATAGAGTTTGGAAAAACGCTTAAAAGAGAACTCTCTCAGTTCCTTTTTCGTACAATAGTCCAACGAGACCGAAAAAGGGTTAAACTATCGCTCACAAGATGCCCTTTCTGACCTTTTAACGAGTGTGAAAGGAAGCAAGATCACTCGACAATCTTTTCATGTTTAGAGAGTCTGAAAAGGGTTTAAAGGAGACTCCAGGGGGGTTCCTTTTTCATGTGTTCATATCCAGACAGGTCTGAAAAAGAGATAAAAGTTTACCCGGTTACGTTCTCATATTGTCGAGCTCGAGAACGAACTAAGACTATGCTCATAAATGTGACAAGGTGAATAACCGATCAAGACTGCCAGGAAACCTGCGATGCCAAAGCTACAAACCAGAGTTTAGCGAAGCCATTTACATCATTAGAGAAAACCAAAAATGACCATACCTTATAAAAAATGGAGTTCTATAAATAAGAATTGATTTGAAAATTCATTTACCATTTCATTTGCAAGGATTTTAGGAGTAGTGGAGAATCTCACTTTGGAGCAAATCTTGTTTTTCTCACTGTCGGAGCTACAATCGATCATTTCGCTCGCCGTTCGAACCAGGTAGGTGCCCATCCCTTGCTCTTTCAATTGCATGGTTTCAAATTGATTTTCATGGCATTATTTATTTTAAAACACAAAGCCCTAAGTCGCCCCTCTTTGACCAAATCGACCTCTTTTTAAACATTAATAAAATAGGGGGATTCTTTTGCAAAAATATGTTAGAGAAGGGTTGTTAGGATGTCTACACCCTTGCAATCAATTAGACAGGTCATTCTTGGCAAAAGAACTTCACAAAAGTTCTCCCCAAATGCCCACGCCCTCCCAAAATCATTTTGCATTTTTAACACATTTTAATTATTATTTGGCAAATGTTAAAGGGTGTGGTGATCAAAAAGAGTGAGAGGTAGATTTTATATGACATGGGTACTTTGTTTTATGTTTTAAAATGTTTTTTGAAAATCGCCGAAATTATCAAAACGTGAGGAATAATGAAATTCTTGATTTTTTGTTTTGTAGGTGTCTTCGGCAATCATGATTGAATAGAAAGAGAGGGAACATGAGATGGATGATTTAGACACTCTACAGAGTCCTCGTACACGGGCCGCTTTGCGAGCCTATGGATTGCTCAAGTTTTTCAAATTGCAAAAAATGAAGAGAGAGATTCTACTTCTTGAGCACATGATCGGCCTTTGGGATGTTGCGAAACAAGGATTCTGTATTGGTACACAACTCCTAACCATTGAGTTGGAAGATGTGTACTTTTTGACCGGCCTCTTGAAAAGAGCGGTCCCTATATCTTTCACTGGACAGAGGGCATTACCTGAGCATGTGGACGTGTATCTGGCACATCACTGTATTCTAGGAGCAAGGTTGGTAGGGGGCAGGATCCCTATCAAGGATATACGAGATCTGCCTCTCCGGTCTATATTATTCGCTATCACAAGCGTGACCGGAAGTACTAGTGCTCATTTGGCATCGAGATCACAGGTGGCCTATGGTGTTCAGCATTTAGAGCCAACACTGTTTAATTGGAGTGCAGCGTTCCTTCGAAATTTGAAGGAATAGATCTCACGGTGCAGGACTGGGCAGAAGAAGTTCGACTATGGCTCATTTTTGGTCTCGTTCTTTCTAGAGCGCATCCCTCAGATGCAGCCTCAGATAGCATTGGCAGTACGCTCAGTGGACAAACCTCAGATGGAGAGGTGGACTAGTCTATCTCCAAGACTAGTTTCGGAGTCAGAGTTCCACTTCACTGGTGATTTCTTTGCCCGGTTGAGATGGAAGTTCCTCTGGATAGAGGACTTCCCTTACGTCGATGTAGACTTCCATGGGAGTATGGACTTGATTTTTCCTGCGGGGGAAGACTGGGATGAGTCAGGTAAGAGATTGAGCCATACTTCATCTAGTTTTTGTTTTTAAGTTTTTGATGTATATGCATTTTTTTGGGTATGTAAAAGAGTTTTACCAGATGTTTTGTTTCCAACATGCAGACAAGGGAGTAGTGCGCCCAGTTGATATACTAGTACCAGGGCATCGTGGAGGCGCCCCAGTTGCAGCAGATCCAGTGGTACCAGTTATGGGTCTGCAGGAGGTCGAAAGAAACCTCCAAGGCCTTACGATGGGCATCCCTCCTCTGCGGAGGGGGGGAGTTCCTTTACATCTGCAGCGGCACACTGTAGGGGTACCAGAGAATATCAATTCTTTGTTGAGGCACGTAGTGCATGGAGTAGTATGTTACTCACAACACAACACAGCGCGGGGATATTAGAGTCTCCCTATGATCATGTTTTTTGTATGCCTTGTCAGGCGATGTTGTATGGGTGAACAGACCCAAAATTTTGCCCTTTTACACACTTTTTGATGTAAAACAAAAATTTCAGTCACGCCATATATATATATATATATATATATACAGTTTCGAGTTTTTATGATGTCGATGATTTGTACATGATGATGTCTGTGATGTGTTTTAATTTACATGTAATGTACAGTTTTTGCTTTCCTTGAATCTTATCTGTGGGCTAAATACCGATCCATGATATAATTAGCTAATCAATCTGAAACACTATTAAGTTCTCTCGGAATATGTCTATATTCAATGTAATTGAACATTCATTCAAGACGGTGAACTTGCAAGTGTAGACATAGCAGGATAGGACTATGGATAGCGTAGATGCGGTTGAGTTGATAAACCATGAGTTGGGAGTCTAAGTAAATAATGATACGAGAGATACCTAGGGAGGAGGCTTGGGTCAACAGTCCGATGACAGTGTGGTATTCTCCCATATTGTTGGTTGCTGGTCATAAACAAATGCCTCTTGAACTCACCACCTCGTCAAACTGATAAATAACCCATGTCGCCGAAGCAATGTTCCGGGTATGTTGGCTGGCGCCATCCGTGAACCCAAAAAAGATAGGAAAGGTAGATGTCATCTGCGCATGAAAACACAGGCATAGTCATGAGTGGCAACGGTAAAGACTCAAGCACGCGAGAGAAAAAGACACACCAAACTAAAATACAATAGTGTAAAAAGTACAGATGCTAGGTGATCTAGGCATATTACTTTTTAAGGTAAAGCCCGTTTCGGGGCTCTCCCAGGGAAATTCCATCATGATCTACTATTTCATAAGCACCTCTGTGTAAAACACGCTTCACGATGTAAGGACCGTGCCACATAGGTTCTAACTTTCCTGTTCCCAATTTATCGTGTGCTTGGTCGTAAACGAGGACTAAGTCCCCTTCTGCAAAGTCTCGAGGTTGGACGGATTTGTCATATTGACTCTTAATTCGTTTCTGATATGCCTCATTAACGAGGGCAACATCACGGCATGTTTCGTCCAGCTTGGATAGGTACAATAATCGTTCTTCTTCCGCAGAAGTATGGGGCATGAGTTCTACTTTCAATTTGAGTGATGGAATTTCACACTCTATTGGTAGGACGGCTTCAATGCCATAGACCAACTGGAAAGGCGTGAATCCAGTTGAGGTTTTCACCGAAGTGCGATAGGCCCAGAGAGCGGAAAACAATTGTAAATGCCACGTTGTTTTGTTTTCCCCTACCATGCGTTGGATCATGGTTTTTAGGACTTTGTTGATAGCCTCAACTTGCCCATTCGCTTAAGGGTAGTAGGGGGATGAGTTTTCATGGCGAAAACCCAATTTGACATGTAACTCGCTCATCCTCTGGTTTTTGAAGTGTGCACCATGGTCGGTGACGATGGCACGTGGTACACCAAAACGAGTAATGATATGGTTGAAGAGGAATAGAGCTGCAGTACGGCCATCATTCAGGAAGGTAGGCATAGCCTCAACCCATTTGGTGAAGTAGTCGACGACGACGATGATGTAACCGTGCCCCCCGGCTGAGGTAGGCTTACACTGCATGAAATCGATACCCCATTTGGAAAAGGGGCCGATGGTAATAATGGGGTGCAGCGTAGTAGGGTGGGTGTGTGCCTTCTTGTTAAAGATTTGGCAGGGTGGGCATTTTTTGACAGCCTCGATGCAATCTTTGAAAATCGAGGGCCAAAAGTAGCCAGCACGTAATATTTTTTGGGTTGTGGCCATCCTGGAAAGGTGACCACCACAGGCGCCAAGGTGACAATCGTTCAAAACGTGTTCAGCCTCTTCGTGAATCAGACATCGCCGAAGGATAGTGTCAATACCACGGCGATACAAAGTGTCGTCGAGGATGAGGTAACGGCGAGAGTGGTGACGGATGCGTCGACGCTCTTCGTGAGAGATGTTGGGCTGAAAACGTTGGGTTTGAAGGTAGAGGATAATGTCTCCGTACCAAGGGTCAGAGGTATTGATGAGGAAGAGAGACTCATCGGGGAGAGAGTCGCTAGGTTCAATGTTTTCATCGGCACCTGGGAGAGCACAGATAAGCTCGGCAAACACCAGGGATTTTTTAGCTTTAGCCTTCGTAAACTCGAGATCGAATTCTTGAAGAATAACGATCCATTTCGAATACTTGCCCCCAAGTACTTGACGCGTCAAGACATGGTACATGGGGTTGGAGTCTGCGATGACCGTGGTGGTGCGTAATAAGATGTAGTGGCAAAATCTTTGGACAGCAATGACTGCTGCCATAGCCAGTTTCTCAACATGCGAATATCTGAGTTCGGGTCCAGATAAACTCTTGCTCAGATAATAAATCACGTGTTCTTGGCCGTTAGAGTCCTCTTGGACTAACACCATCGCAATGGTAGAAGTAGAAGCGACCAAGTAAAGGATATAATCCTTTGTATATTCGGGAGGATGTAACAAAGGAGCGTGGGTCAAAGCGTTCTTGAGAGCGTCGAATGACCATTGGGTAGCGTCATCCCAGATGAAAGGGACGTTCTTTTGCAGAAGCCGCATAAATCCTTTAGTGATCTCGGCATAATTGCAGATGAAACGGCGGAGAATGTTTGCTTTGCCTTGCAAACTTTGGAGTTGGGTTAAGTTGGTAGGTGGGGGTAAGGCTAGGATGGACTTGATCTTTAATGGATCCACCTTGATCCCGTCTTTGGAGACGATGAAACCGAGGAGTCGGCCAGATTCGACAGTGAAAATGCATTTATGTGGGTTTAGACGAATGCAATAGAAACGACATCGAAGAAAAATTGTCCGTAAGTGGCCAATGTGGTCAGGTCGGTTGGATGAATGGGCGGGTAAATCATCAAGGTAGGGGGGGAAGACAAATCGTATGTCTTGCACTTCTTCCAGAGGCAGAAGAAAGGAGGATCGATGGTGGTTATCATCCCAGGGTAAATCGTCAATGCTGAGCATTTCCATAATAGATTCGTCCGAAGGAAAAATATGGGAAATGTAATCAACGACAGATGATAGGGAATCCAACCACGAGGGCACCGAGTAAGCATCGGGTGCCAATGAATGTGAAGTGTTCGAAGAGGGGGAGGCATATTGAATAGTTACGTATGCGGACTCAGCTAGGCTCAGAGGCATTGTGTCCCCGAGCACATCGAATTCCAAAGGACTAGGTACAATCCACGGATCGTATGATTCCAAGTATTGATAAGGCATAGTCGAGATCATGTTGACGGAATCAATGTGGTGTGCAGTAACTGGAAGTGGTGTAGGGAAAGTACCCATAAGGCTAGAATATTTCAATAAGCCAACACCAACGCTTTCATACATAACTAGGTGGTCTCCCAAAAAAGGAATGTTGTTGGTGGCGGGGATGCGAGCGTCGAGTGTACAGAAGTCAAGTTGATCGACGGTGAAAATTTTGCCTTGATGAGGGAATTGTACACATCGAAACACCGACGAGGCAACAATAGTCATAGCGTAGAACCAACTTCTTCCGAGTAATAAGTTGTAATCAAGGGGAGCATCGACCACCTCGACATCAACAGTAACAGTTTTACCGCCCAATTGGACGGCGAGGGATTGTAGTAATCTGTGAGGATGGAAACCTTGTCCATCGAAAGCGCATAAGATCATGAGGGATTTGTTAAGGGAAGGTGATTTTAAGCCTTTCCAACAGGCTAGAGACATGACACAGGTAGAGGCTCCCTCATCCAGGATAGTTCGGTGGATTTGTTGATTGTGAACAACAACATGGATTTGGAAAGCTAGATGGTGGGAGAGTCGCGGTTGATGATCATCCAGGTTAAATGTGATGTAGTTTGATGACTCAGGATCAAAAGCGCCAATAGCAGCTAAGAGCGTCCTACGTTGGTTAGGACAGTGTTGTAAAACTTCCAATGCGGACATGGCACACGGGGCTTGGGCCAAATCTTCTACAATATTGTAATTTTGGGCAGCCCGTGAATTAGGATTGAAAGTGGATTTCCGGATGGTACTCTTAGGAGGGCGTAAGATGGATTCAAAAGAAGGTTTCTCAATCTGAAGTGGCCCGGATGGAGGGCTAACAGATGGAGGATTGACAGTAGATGGTGAAGGATCTGGTGAAGAACCATTAGCAGTCTTCAACTTGTCGGGTTTAACTGGCGTGTCGTATGTCGCAGAACGAGTGGTTAGATTAACCCCGTTAAACATGTAAATGTGGGCGCTAGTCGAGGTCTCATCAGGGGGTTGGTTGAAACTGCCCCCCGGCATGGGAGTTTGTGCAACCAAATATTGTTGTTGTGGAAAAGGCTGAGTAAGCACAGTGGGTTGCGAATTTCCCTTGAAAAGTTTAGCCACTTTGTCACGGTGTGGACAATATCGAGTGTAGTGATCGTCACCACAAATGAGACATGGGAATTTCGATTTTCGCTGTGGTTGTTTTCTGGCAGCAGGGGTTTGCGGTTGGGTTTTGGGTTGTTCATTGTTATTGTTCTTCTTTGTTTTGTTTCTCGTTTTCTTCTTTCCCCCAAGTTGTTGTGAAGGGGTTGATTGGACCACATTCACATCAGAGACCTGAGTTTGGGTGGGGGTAGAAGAGGTTGCAGTCGAACTGGGAGCAGTCATCGAAGCGGGCCGCTGGATTGTTCCAGTAGACTGAGTGGTAGATTGAGTTTTGACGGAGCCAATAACTCCATCCGCATGCGAAGCAGTAGATGGTTTGGATGGATCGTTAGTAGCACGGGTAGCATTCGGTATCAACTCATACAGAGTACTGGATTGTGAATAGACTAAGTCTAAGTACTGAGCTCGGGCGATGGATTCTTCCTCAGTGACCACACCGCCCATGGCAACATCACGAGCGATCTGAGGTAATAATGATTTCGTGAAACATTCCGCTAATAATTGGTCGGGGATGACCGCTTTGATTAGCCTTCATCGTCATCTCCATTCATGGATATGATCGGAGATGTGTATGGAAGTTGTCTGACGAAGGGAGGTTAACAGTTCGGTACCCATCTCGTATCGAATGGGCAGTTGGAAGTGTGTGAGGAAGGACATGGCGAGGGAGTTGAAATCGTGAAAAGATGCACGTGGTAATTCAATATACCATTTTGCTGCGGAACCCGTAAGTGTTCGTTGGAAAAGACGCAAACGAATAGAGTCATCCATGAGGGAGTTGGATGAACACCACAAATGGAAAGTCATCACGTGGTTGTTCGGGTCTTCTCCGGATTTTTCGTCGAATTTTGGGATATCAGAAGGAAGTTTTGCTGGAATAGCTAGCCAAACTGGAGAATGATAAATGGGATCATTTGTTAACCGAGACAAGTCTGGAAGATCCAGGGTAGCCAGAAAAGGTAGTTGTCGGTTAACCTGTGGGTAATGTTGGTGTGGCAGGGGTACACTAGTGGGGCCCATTACCGGGTTATGTGGATAATTATAACTAGTGGGCCCTCTCATATGAGGCTGGTTTTGACCAAGGTATGCAGGATTCGAGGTGTTTTGAGAAGCATGTGTGAGCGGAGGATAACCGGATGGGTTTTGAGGATTATAGGGTGGGTTTGGAATTTGTCCATAAAGGGGTTGTTGCGGAGTCTAAAAATTTTGTCCCATGGAGGCATGCGGATTTCCTTGAAAAGGGACGCTCCACGAATTGGGTGCGACGGACACATTTTGTCCTTGTGGTTGATGGTGGACTCCGACTTGAGGTTTCCCCCAAGCATGAGGGTGCCCCCCGAATGGATTTTGTCCTCCGGTGGGAGGATGCCCCCCAGTATTAGGGTTCCCTCCTAATGGGATTTGTCCTCCGGAGGGAGGATGCCCCCCAATTTGAGGTAAAGTTCTCGGGATTTGAAAGCTAAATGCCAATGATTGACCAATGTTGTCGATCGGGTTAGGACCACCAAGGCCAGTCCCTCGGGGTTGTTGGATAGGTATGGAACTTCCCGGTACAATTTGAGTAGTGGTTTGGGCAGTGGTGGTAGCAGATACGTTCAGCGCCCTAAATCCAAAAGGGAGATTAGGTCTTGGTGTTACAGGTGTGCCAATCGGGGCTTGATTAACTACCGCATTACCGACAGGGATAGTCGGAATGTGTGGGGCCATTGTCGAATGGGATGTCTGGAGAGGAATAGTAAGCCTTGGGCCAACAGACGGTATGTTCGGACCAACGGTTTGTGTGGCTGTAAAAGTGGTAGAACTGGTGAAGTGATTTGGGGGTACAGTGTAGGAAAAAGGTGCATCGACACCTTCTCATGTTCCATAAAGATCTCACACCAAGCGTGGTGGACTCCGAACAACGTTCGCAGTCCAGAAAGTGTCATGGGCTAAAGGGTTCTGAGGAGACCCAGCCGGAATATCTGGATTGACAACAAATTCTCCTGCAGAATTTAAGTGGAGGATCTGTCGTTCGTATCCCTCCGGAATGCGGTATGCTTCCGGAGATTCAGAGGCAATTCAAAAATTCTCCAAAGGGATGGGAACTTCTTCCTGGGAAATTTTAGTGTTATGAACCTCGCTCTGTTGAGGAAATTCCTCCGTAGAATGAGGGGGTAAAGGGGTGTTTCCTTCCATATTTTCTGGAGGAATTCCCTGTAGCCTCCGCGAACGACGTGGAGGGTCGATGTTGGTGGAAAAGAGTCGGCGAAAGAAATCTATGGCCAACTAGCGAAAAGAAACAACACATGCTAAAAAAAATCTAGGAATCACAACCAAGCAAACAGGACCTTCTTTTGATGATCGTACTAGTTGGTGATGAAATCCAACGTCGCGTGATCAAGTCCAGAAGGGGTGGGGGTAGGGTGGAACAGTCACAATGGCGACCTGCTTAACAGACTTACGCCTTGGTGCAAGCTTCCACGCAGTAATTGTGGATTTACCCTCCAAGGAGCCTGAGTGAGTTTGACCAATGTTTGTTCCAGGTACAGTGAGACTTCCCGTCACCGTCACCTTGTGTAAGACACTAAGGATTATGGCCACTAAGGTTACCAATTCGCAGTCAGCCCCTGGGCGGGAATAGTCGACAGTCCGATCGGAACATACAGGCAGGGTATCAAGCCCGAAATCAACTAGAAGGCTTCCACGCAGTAATTGTGGATTTACCTCAAAGTGACCCCCATAATACGATCCAACCACCACAATCAGTTAAACCACGGAGGTTTAGTCCCCGTAGCTTACCCGAATGCGACCTCGTGCGTAACCCCTGTGTAAGAGGGGGATCCCAGGCAGACTTATACGATAACTGGATTTACTTTCCCTAACTCAGGATGCTAATGTTTGTTTTAGAAACTTTGGAGAGTTATGCTCACAGCCTAATCCAAAGTACTACACCTGTTCTACTGTTGGTGGAGGATCCTAGCAAAGAAAAAATTCTAGATAATTTTTTAATTAGCGTTGATTTTTATGGTTGTTCTTTACGCAAAAAGGGGTGTATGGAAGTGAAACAAATGGAATTATGACTCAAACCCAAAGAATGCATCGAACGTGATAAGCAGGCATTTCCTTTCGATGAACGTCTATCTAAGGGAGAGAGAGAGAGTTCTCTTCACTAACAAGCACAACTACGGAGTGTCCTCAAACGATTCTTTTTCTCAATCAAATCCTGATGTAATGCAAAAACTTTTAAAATTCCTTCTAATATGCACAATCAATCATGCTTTTTCATTGTTCGTACATGAGTTAGAGATCAATTCAACACAATGCTTGTCTTGCTAATTGTCTTTGTATGAACGAAAATCAAACTAGCACAAGCTAAAGTCATACAAACAATGCACCCTCTCGTTGCAATCAAAACGAAAAGCAAAAGAAAAGAAACAATCAAAGAGAAAACAAAATTCACACCCAAAAAGTGAGAATTGAAGAACAATGACCTTGAGTCAAATCAAGAGAAAGAGGTCTGTAGGCCTTCGATGACCTTCACCAAGGTTTCTACTCAACCGATGAGGAGAAAAGAACAATGCATAGGTTTCGAATTTCACTCAACAGGAAAAACTCAATGAAAATGGTGAAGAAGGCTACAAGATCCAAACAGTAAGGTGTTTATTCTTCAATCAAAAGACAGATGTCAAGGTCGAAAGAGAAGAAAAATTGACTCACTAGATCACTCGGCAAAAGAGACACAGAGGCAAACCCTGAAAAAGGCAGTTCTGGAGGGTTATTGGGCCAAAAAGAGGCTGGCGTTCTGTTGCCAAGGGCAAGGAGTGTTATAGCGCTCTGTGCTAAGGTATTAGGAGCGTTGGTGCTCTATCAACACTAGGTTAGGGGCGCCAGGGTCTGAAAGCCCCAGAAATGTCAAAAAAGTCCAAAAATTGGAATTCAAACTTGACAAGTATGCTGAGTGTGGTAAGGTAAGGAGCCAATCAGCTCATGAAACCAATCAAAAGAGGAGTGAACCGGGTATGAAACAATCAAGGGGTAGAACTAGGTCAATGAGGAGAAATCGAAACAAGAGGTTTCGATTCGAGGCTATCTCCCCAGTGGAGTCGCCAGTTTCTGTTGTAGGAAAATCACCCTGCGGACAGGTAGACCGCCTCTAGAGCTTGACCTTAACCATAGACAGAAAAATTCTTAACGTGGACACTGAATTCCTTTCAAATCTAGCTAAACTAATACATGAGAAGGAAGGATGACTGAAGTACCTGTTAATCGATGTTTGTCCCTGCACGCTCCAATTTTCACTCCAATCCTTTGCTCCTCGCTGAGTTCTACAGACAAACAAGATACGACCTTATTCTCGAAAGATCCTTTCCTTATTCTCCTCATCGGGCTAACAACTAACCCAGATTAGGGAGCGCTCCCTCAAAAGGGGCATCAGAGCGCTAGAACGCTCCCAGAGAGGCTTAAGGGAGCGCCAACGCTCCAAAAGTGGGCAGCGCTCCTGCAGAGGGGTGAGGAAGCATTATAACTCTCCCTGAGGCCTTATAGGGAGCGCCAACGCTCCTAAGGCTGTTTCAGGGGAGCGTTCACCCTCAAAACTCTTGATTGGAAGCTCTTTTCAGGTGTTAAGAGATGTTTGACTCCAGTGAACCAGTTCTCCTTCTTCAAACCAAGTACATAAGATGTTTTAAGTGCCTCCTTAGTGTCGTCATCATGGCAGTATGATTCAACAACATTTGCGACACTTGTAACCAACTTGCGACACTTGTGAAAGTTGTAAGGAAGTTGCGACACTTACGACAATTGAGAGGAATATGTGACACTTATCCAGTTGAGTGATTTTGATGTGTAACACTCCTCACACAAACTAACTTCACACGTTTTCAGATCGGTTTTATTCTCAACACACACAGAAATCAGACAACAAATCCTTCACTCCTCAACGTAGATCAGTCTTCTACTCATCACACACATACAGTGGACAACAAATCCTTCACTCCTCAATACAAATTGGCTTTCTGCTAAGTGGAACACATGCATACCTCCTCAGCGTACTTTGTGGCCTTCATTCTCTCTTGAGCTCTGACTGCTCTCTTGGAAGCTGCATCTTCCTCAACACAATGCACAGGAACTCTCCAAATCTAATCCAGATTATTTTCGGCACAAAATGAGAGCAGAGATATAATAAAGAAATGCACAGAGATTTCACAGATATTCAATAGTATAACATAAATGTATCAGAGATGCAACCATAAACAAAGATATACAGTAATACACGATTTCTATTAATGAAAGAAATGTACAGAGACTGTAAAAATACAGAGTGAAAGACTCGCTAGAATGGTGGCAATTTATCTCTGAGAAGAGATGTGATGGATACTCGCATTCGCAAGAAGATGATCACAATGAGGCTCTGAAGGCCTTTTTAAAATAAACGAGAATTCCCAAAACCATAGACATCCAAAAACCTAACCCTAGGAGATGAAGCACCAAAATTCATGTGGGCCCCATTTGGATAAGTTAGTACATCAACTTCCCGGGGTTGTAACTTTTGCATACGATCTCCGTTTTAGGCACATGATAGTTCGCTTGAAAGGTATTGTCGAGGAGATTCATTTTGGGGGCTCAATGAGATCCTTCATCTTTCATTGAGAAGCTCTATCCTGGAAAACCTTCATTTTGGCCCTCAAAATGGCCCTGGAAGTTAAAAACTGCTAAAAATAGTAAATTACCAAAATTGTCAGAAAATTGTTTTGAGCCAATTGGAAAAGGTGGGTGGCCACCGATATGCACCTGGATCAATCCTCCCTCCTTAGGAAGCAATGGTATCCATTGCATTGAGTGCCCGGGGGAGAGGGAAAAACGTTTGTTGAATCTGCATCTTGATGAGTTGCTTGCCTTGTTAGAGAAGTTGTGTTGCTTAGCTTGTTGAAGGTTGTCATGAACATGTGACTGGAAGGGTTGGGACTTTTTAGCCAGTCTGGCTACATGAGATTCTTGTGTGTAGAATGAATATTTGCACTTTGTTGCAGCCTTGTCGACCTTCTTCTATTGGATAGAAGGTTCTTGGGGCGAGGCTGTAGTGGTTGTAGTGTCCTTATGTTCCTCTTTTGAACAGATTGTGAAGAAGATGAATATTGCAGTATGAGATACTACCTTGTGTTAGGATATTTAGACACTTAGGAATTAGTTAAGATCTACTTGGTCTAATATGTCGTTAGGTAAAAGTGTGTTTCTTAGTGTGTTTCTTTAGTATGCATTAGTATGCATTTGTAGTTTGGAAATCCGACGGTCACGATATGTTCCCGACATAGAGTGATCCGACGGTTCATACTCTCCTCGAGCTTAACGACCATTGATTTGTGGCTTAACACTCGATTGGTCCATGATATCTATTTAAAGAGCATGGAGGATCATTTGTTATTGATCGATTGTGAGAAACTCTCTTGTAAAATCTCTCTGTAATCTTTTT
>ML778085.1:69704-89529 GCA_009831015.1 Picea engelmannii | reverse complement strand
TAATGTTCCAGGATTCTAGCAATTTTAGCATTGTCTCTCAGAGTATGTAGGCAGCAGCTCTGTGTAGCCCTGCCATTTGTAACCGATCCGTGGCTTTGCCACCTTTAATAAAATTCCTCTAACCGTTATCGTCAAAAAAAAAAAAATATGTCATTAAATAATTCTGAATATTATATTTATAAAAATATGCCATTAAATAATTCCAAATATTATATTTATAAAAATATGTTTTGAAAATATTAAAACAATAATAAAAATAATTCATTAACTTCAACTAAAAACATAACCATTAAATCAATACCTATATCAACAGAATACATATAACATAAAAAATAAAAAATGACATACAAGATACAAGATAAGAGTAGAGTTTTTCAATATGTAATATTTAACTATACAATAAATGGAGTTTAAATCGGACTATCCAAAAATGGATGGTTATAAATTTGTATGGAGTACAAATTAGCAGATGGCTATAAAATTATAAAATTTATATGGACATGTGATAAAGACATTCCAACCAAATTTCAACGATGGGATCACTACGAATCTGAAATGAACATTGAAAAAATGGAGGGCTATTCTAACCAAATTTCAACGATGGGATAACTACGAATCTAAAAAGAACATTGAGAAAATGGATGGCTATAAAATATGTGGGGACATATAATAAAGACATCCATCTTATCCAAATTTAAGATGGATGGGATCAATATCAGAATATTTAAAAAACTTTTAAACAGACGGGTGGTGGAGAAACCAACATTCGACCAAGAGATCAATATGAATCTGAAATAATAACTACATATCCTTTTGCCAAATGGATTTACAGATACCTGTATCAGGGTAAGATTATTCGTGATAAAACGGGAACGACAGAACATTCATCAATGCACGTTAATAGACATCCGGTGGCAGGCGTGGCGTAGGAATTGCTTCCAAGCGCACTGCCTTCTGCAGGATCACCCCGAACTTTTCGGTCATGTCTACATGCTCTGCTGTCATGCCCTCGGGAGGTGCCCAGTCGAATGAATAGAGGAGAGAAGCCAATACCAGATGAATTATCCGACTCGCCAACGGAAGCCCCACGCACATTCTCCTACCTGTTCCGAACGGTAGGAGCTCGAAGTGTTGTCCCTTGTAATCCACACTACTCATCTTACTATCGATAAATCTCTCTGGGATAAATTTCGACGGCTCATTCCAGATGGCAGGGTCCCTTCCGATCGCCCATACATTCACGATTACTTGGGTGTCTTTGGGTATCACGTATCCCCCAATTTCACAAGTGCTAACTGCTCTATGTGGGAGGAGAAGAGGAGCTACCGGGTGCAGTCGGAGCACTTCTTTTACCACTGCACACAGATAAGGGAGACGGTCGGTGTCACTTTCTTCCACCCTTCTGTTACGGCCAACCACCGCGTCCAACTCGGTCTGGGCTCGTTTCATTTTCTCTGGATTGCATATGAGTTCTGCCATCGCCCACTCCATTGTCTTCGCAGTGGTGTCACTTCCTGCCCCAAATATGTCCTGCAACAAACAAGTAAACGTCTGAGGAATTAACTTTGCTAGTATAAATCGCAGTAGTAAACAGCAAGTCTTAAAATAAGATACCATCTATCACTAAATATAAGACCGACAAGAGATAATAAAAAGAGTTACAGTTAAGTAGCCTCTGATATCGATGAGAGTAAATTCATCGCTTCTCATGTTCAACAGAACATCCAAGAGATCCTTCGGACCATCATCGTCGTCCATCGTTTTGCCTCTTTTGGCAAGGCGGTCCTCAATGAATTTGTCTAGAATACCGAATACCCTTTCCATATAGATTCTCGTGTTACGTCCAATACCCTGAGGATCCAACCATTGAAGAAAGGGGAAATAGTCCGCCAAATTGGGAGCTCCTATACTGACTATCATTTTCGAAATACTGTCTTTGAACTCTTGGAAGGCTGGAGAGTGGGAATCGAACATGTCTTTGCCAAAGGCCATGTTGCCTAACAGATTAACAGCAGAGTGGACCATAGTATCTTCGATATTTATACTTTTCCCCTTTATACCTTCCTGCTGAATTTGCTGGATCATTCGGAATACTTGATCTCTTCTCAAATGTTGCAGGGTCTCTATCTTCTTGATACTGAAGAGCTCTGTATTGGATATTCGTCTGAGCATACGCCAGTGAGCTCCACATTGAGCCCAAATTAATGAGGATTTGTAGTGGGAAACATAATTGATTGATTGTATGACAGTTCGGCCTGATAGGAGTTGGTCGTGGGTTTTGAGAACTTCCTTTGCCATGGCAGGAGAGGAGACCACCACTGTAGTTTTCATTCCTAGAGAGAGAGACACGAGAGGCCCGTACTTGGTAGCAAGGTGGAAGAGAGATTCGTTGGGCTTGTTACCCAACTGCAACAGATTTCCCACAATCGGCCATCGCGGAGGCCCAGGAGGAAGCCTGCAATAAGTCCTCCACCACAAATCCAACACCAAGAATACTATGGCGGAAGTGATCCCCAGCACAGAGTACCATAATACCGCTGCAATATCCATTGAGACCGAATATATGCAAACAATGTCAAGCGGCAACAGTGAAGAGCAAAGAGAGATACCAGTACATATACTTGCGTCTAAACTAGCACAGCCACATAATAATTGTGGCTGATCAACGCCATAATTGTGGCTGATCAACGCCTAAAGGTTGATAAGATGAAAAGAATCTTTAAAAAATATATTAAATTTTATTATTGATTAACAAATAAAAGTTTGAGTGTCATTTATGTGGTGTTAATATTTTAATTTCTGTTAATCACTTAGTTGGCAATCAGTGAGCTATCAAAGTAATTTTTAAATATGATTAGGTAAATGTAAAAAAGTAAACACATAAACGGATGTCTTTATAATAACTAGGAAGTTAATGATTGAAATCACAGCCATTTATTTTGTGTGACTACTAAGAATATTCCAGCCATATTTAATCATGTCCATAAAAAACTTATTAAGCACTAAACCCCTATTAAATCTGCCCATTGTCAATAGATATACGCCTTTCGACATAATTAAATCATCATATATAGAACAGAAAAATGTGAGTGGAATAGGTTCTTCACACACAGATCATATATAAAACAGAAAAATGTGTATGGGAGGGTTTCTCACACTAGATTTGTCAAACAAGTCATATACAAAAAGCAGAAAAATGCGTATGGGATAGGTTTCAAGTCATATATGGAAGTCATGGAAGGCAGAAAAGTGCGTATGGGAAAGGTTTCAAGACATATATCAAACAGGTTTCAAGACATATATCAAACCCAGAGATAGGTGAGTAAGCTTCAATGAACGGTAGACACGTAAACGCGTATGTGATACGTTTTTGAGTGGAAAATTCAACGCATATCGTACACATAAATGTGTATTCAAGATCAACGAAAGTTATACACCACTAATAACACGATCAACATACCTTTCTAGTTGGAGGGTGGTCCTTGGCATGACGTTGTTATATCACAATAATTTTTTTTTTAAATTCATGGATTTAATAATAATGTAGGGTATTTAAGAAAAGCATATGATTGTTATTTTAAAGTTTTAGTTATGGCTAAGCGTGGATATTAACTTTTCACTTTTCTCTGTAAACAAGTGTTGTATGGTAGTGTAGTTCCTGTCAGGCTGGATGCGGAGTAAACGCGTGAGTAGCAAGTTGCAGTACACGTGGTATTCCTGAATTAGTTTTATTTGAAATTTATCAAAAAATATTAATGTTTGGTACATAACCAATGCAACCCAGCAATTACGGAGTGGCCTGTAGGTAAAGTCACGGGTTCATTTTATTTAACAGATATGTGGAGCTGGTGAGTTTCCATAAATGGCCGCACGCGCAGAGTAAAGGCCCAGCGAGTTCCGTTGAAAGGATGTGAAGGCAGAGCAGGGCGCACTCAGAGTAATGGCACGTTGCCTCGAGCAAGCTGAAGTTAAAGTCAAGAGACACGTGGCCAGGGAGTTGAAGTACATGGGTACGTGGGCAAAAAGAGAAAAGAATAGTTTTGTGATATACAAAGTGACAACCGGATTTGCGGACTATTAGAATTTTAAGGGCATCGTATACAAAATAGTATTCTTAACATATGTTTTACATACGGTCGTGGACAAAAAACACAAAAAAAATTAGTAGTAACGTCTGTTACCTAGGTTCCTGGAAAAGTGTTTGGTGCAGAATTGACATGGGTTTTCGGGTTGTCGAGGTGTTGGACTGAAAATTGACCTTATGTTGTTCTGTGGTCTACAAATAGCACGGATACTTCCACGATATACAAATTGACAAGCGGTCGTGCAGATTATTTGAATTTTTGGATCGCGGGTTCGGGGGCTGCCGTGCTGAAAATCGGGCTTCTGTTGTTATCCGAATAAGTTTTCATTTTTACATATGTTGGTGGACAAAAAAAGAAAAAAACAATAGTACTGATGTCTATTACATAGGGTGGTGAACATAAGTATGAAAACAATGGCGTTCTCGAATTCGTTTTCTTAAAAAGAGCGGGTTCTTGACTTAGCTAGTTTTTGGATCGCGGGTTGTCAAGTTGGGGACTTGTTGTTCCGTGGTCTACAAATAGCACCTTGACTTCCGCAATATACAAATTGACAAACAGTTTTGCGGACTAGTTGAATTTTTGGATCAGGGGTTCTCGGGCTGAAAATCGGGCTTCTGTTGTTCCGTGGCCTACGAAAATAAAGTATGTGATTTGATGAAGTAGATATATAGAGCATGCACAGAAGCTTCATCTCGGGTTGTCGGGGTTGCGGGCTGAAAATTGTGCTTGTGTTGTTCCATTGCCTACAAATAGCATCGAGAGTTCCGCGATATTCAAATTGAGAAGTTGTTTTGCGGACTATTTGAAATTTATGGATCGCGGGTTGTAGGACTGGCGGGCTGCAAATTGGGTATCGGTTGTTCTGTGGTCTACAAATAGAACCTAGAGTTCTGCGATATACATATTGACAGTGGGACTTGTGGATTACTTGAAGTTGAAGTCGTTCGTGTCGAATAAGCAAATTGAAATAATAAACTGAATAACTTATTTTTGTATCGATAAAATAATTTATAATTAAATAAAGCAAGTTTAGCATTCCCGAAATCAGTTTTCCTTTTTATATATGCTGGTGGACAAAAAAAGAAAAAAAATAATACTAACATATGTTACATAGGCTGATGAACATAATCATGAAAAAAATTGTGTTGCGGAATTAGGCGGGTTATCAGGCTGCGGACCTTAAATGCGGACTTTTGTTGTTCCTTGTACTACAAATAGTAGGTAACGTTTCGCGATATACATATTGACAATTGGACTTGCGTAGTATTTGAATTTGGAGAGGCTCATGTCGAATAAGCAAATTGAAATAATAAACTCAATAACTTATTTTAATATCAATAAAATTGTTTATAATTAATTAAAACAAGTTTAGCATTTCCGAATTAGTTTTTCTTTTTACACATGCTCGTGGAGAAAGAAAGGAAAAAAACATAGTACTGATATCTGTTACATAGGTTGGTTAACATAAGCATGAAAAAAAAACATTCCCGAATTAGTTTATTTAAAAGAGCGGGTTCTTAAGTTGACTAGTTTTTGGATTGCGGGTTTATGTCCTACAAATACCACCGACAGTTCCGCGATATACAATATGACAATTGGAGTTGCGAACTATTTGAATTTTAAGGGGCTTGTGTTCAAAAAATTTAGCATTCGTGAATCAGTTTTCTTTACATAGGCATACAGGGCGGTCGACAAAAGGACCAAATAGATAGCATTCGCAAATTAGTTTTCTTTAAAACATGCACTCATCGACACAAGAAACTGAAATTTATGAAATTATAGGTTCGTGGAGACCATAAACTATACATAGAAAATATGTAACTCTGTGTACACACTATCTATGAAATTTTACGAACACATAAAAGCAAGAAAAAAACTAGCATTCCCGAATTAGAGCATGGAGGGAACCCTGAATTGAAACTTGTCTAGTTTTTGGATCCCAGGTTCTCGGGCTGGGGACCTGAAAATGGAGCTTCTGTTGTTCCATGTCCTGCTGCCAACGTCTGTTACAAAGGGTGGTGGACAAAATGACCAAATAAATAGCATTCCCGAATTAGTTTTCTTTAAAATAGGGGCTAGTGGATACAAGAAATTGAAATGTATCAAATTATAGGTTCCTGGAGAGCATAAATTACACATACCAAATATGCATTTTTTATACAAATTGAGAAGCGGATTTGCAAACTATTTAAATTTTAAGGGCTTTTGTGGCAAAAGTATGAAGCACAGGTGGTAAAGATCCAACAAATGACATTGTTTATACGTTTGAGTACAAAAAAAGTAGCGAACACAATTTCATGACATTTATATAAAAAATAATGAAACCTGTTAGATATTCCTGGAAATTTAAAGAAACACACACACACACACACACACACACACACACACACACACACACACATATATATATATATATATATATCTGAAAGATGATATCTCAAATTTGAGTCAGTGATTTATTTCATACTTTATTTTGAAAATAACCAGGCCAGAGAAAAGATGCATAGGAGAAAAAAAGAATTGAGATAAATTAAACATAATGTATTCACATTCAGCGTGGCTGAAGAGAAAAATCTAAGAACACGTAAATATATAAGCAGACAAAAGAATAGTTTTATTTGGAGTATCTGAAAAAATTAATAGTTTGTTACATATCCCTGGAAATGTAAATGCATTTGTCATATAGACTGGGATTGGGGCTCCCGCGGACCATAACAGAAATATGTACAAGAAATAGGACCGTGGAAAGGAGTTGGACACGGTAGAATGTAATACCTTAAAAGTAGAAATGGTAAGATCATTTTTTGGCTATAGATTTCAACTCAGAGAAGTTGGAATAATGGAATTGACAAAGAAAGAACTATGCATTTCCCTGTTGGATTTGGGCAATAACCCAATTCAAGTTCTCTTCAATATAGTTTCTCAAAGGGGCGACGTTGATGTCATTGCGGATTTGAATGTTGAAAACTTCATTTTCTAATTCGCTTAGATCAATTGAAAGTTTGCATAGAGTTTCATCGATGTCTGCATTCTGTACCGAATACCGGACTAGCCAGTTGTGCACCTCTTGTTCATGATATTCAATAATGCTGTAATATTTTTCTAAAGACAAGGCTTTCAAATTATCAACTTGTTTATCAAAAGCTTGTTTGGTTGATGCCAGCGAGTTGAGGATTAAGCTGGGGTCCTGGAAGTCGTTTGTGTTTCCTGCTAAGTCTATTTTGGTGAGCTTTGTCAATAATGTTTCTTTCTTTGATATTGCTTGCTCACATGACTGGACGATGACATACAGATTTTTCACTTTCTCTTTCCAGCATTCTTTTAGTTGAGTGAGCCATTTATTGGAAGGGAGATCATGTTGTCTTCTTCTGGTCTCTGTCATGTTTTTGACATGAAAGGCAAAAGGGATGACCGTGTGCACATAGAAAATTTCTTCATTTTTAAAATCCGTCTGCAAAAGTAGGAGCAAGTTATGTGCCCTGCTCCCCAGGGAATCCATATTCTGTGATGTTTCCCAGGCCTTCGTAATCAGTTCCATTCTTTTGTTGATATTTTTCTCAACATATCCTCTACAAGATGCGAGGAAGCTAGAGGACCCTTTTAGATTTGTTGCAGGAGTGCACGTAGTAGCAGGTATTGTTATTCGTAAAGCACTGTGAAGCAATGGCATAGGAAACAAAGCTTCCTCTAATTCCTTAATGCAGTTCTTTAGTCTGGCATTTTCAGCTTCAATGAGTCCAACGAAACCATGAAGAGCATCTCCGGTTGCCATGTGAAGTTGAGAGATTTTGGACGCCTGCATATTGGCAAGGCCAAGTTCTGAACGATGTATTCTTTGGTTATTATTTACATCTTTTTTTTCAATGATTAATTTTTTTGATTTGGATTCAAAAACAACATTCTGGAATACGTAGGATTCATCTTCGTAAAAAATTAGGGTATCAACCATGTCCATTGAGAAGGTAGGTTGAATTCTGTCTGCGGGCTGATCAAGGTTGCAAAATATGCTTTCTAGATCAACGTTAAGATCCATGTTTTCACTATAAGTTTCAGGCTGCTCCGCCTCCCCTGCAATTCTTTTTCCCTTCTTTTGCACGGGAAGGTCGTGAGGAAGATGTTCATTGTATTTCTACAAAACTGTTGTAGAGCTAGTGCCAGTACTTTGTCGAAACGTTGATTTTCTCCAGATGTTGCTTGAAATGAAGAACTGGAGGGGACAATATAATCCCTCGGAAACATTGCTTCCATGCATGCGAATGGAAAATATCCTCATTAATGACAATATCTATGTGTATTGTATGATGACTTGTTAGAAGTAAAGCTTAATTATTGCATATTTAGAAGTGCGAAGGTGGCAGTTACGACGAAGAACATTTAAGGAGTGAAGGTTTCGTGAACGAACCAAGGTGGCGACGTGCGAATGACATTCCATGGTATTTCAAATTAAGACTTGAAAGAGATTAGAGGTTTCCGGAAGGAAGCAAGCTGGCCGCATGCGAATGACATTCCATGGCATTTGAAATTAAGACTGGGAAGGAATAAGAAAATCCTTCGCATAAACTACATTGATGGCAGAACTTCTCAAGCCTTGCACGCATCAATGACAACTTAGACGGTGCCTGCACGATGACCTATTAGCATTAAAGATTTAGAAAGAAGACACACACACACATACACACACACACACACACACATATATATATAAACACTATTTTTTATTATGCAGATATGTGAAGGTGACCGGCACGAGGAAGAGCAAGCAAAGAAGGAATGACCAAGTGTGAAAGTGCATAATGAAACTGATGAGTTTACAATGATGACGCTGCATGAGTCAGAATTGCTCAGTGAAGCAATGTACAAATGTCATTCCATACTTTGCCACTTTCGGGATGGCGGGTTCTCAAATAGGCGAGCTCCAAAAAATGCCTCTATTGTTTGGTGTTCTACAAATAGCACACACAATTCTGCGATATACAAATAGACAAGGGGACTTGCGAGTTGGCTTATATTTTATAGACCATTGACAGTTTCTGGATTGCGGGTTCTCGGGCTGACGGGGTCAAAAATGGGGATCTATTGCTAGGTTACTTACAAATAGCTTATGACAATAATTTGACATGTGGGTTTGCGTTCTGGTTGGCTCAACATTCTACTCCAGGGCTGGCAGGATCCCAGAAACGAGCAATACATATCAAATATGCATAGATCCCTTATTCCATACTTAGCCACTTATTTGGATCGTGACTTAGCTCTGTCTGACTCCCAATGCATATTTCATAATTCATGTGCAACACCAACTCTGTGGTTACCAGACTGGTGTGTGTAGAAATGAGGCAAAATTAGATATGTACCTTTATTAAGTATCAACATCAGATTTTATACACCATGTACCCATATCACATTCCATACTTGCGGGTTCTCGGGTGGGAGGGGTCAAAAAAAGTCTTATATTGTTTTGTGTTCTACAAATAGCACATACAGTTCCGCGATATACAATTTGACAGGGGGACTTGCGGGGTGGTTGAGATTTTAGACGCCATTTTTTGGATGGCGCACTTGCGAGCTGCACAATATGCCTCTAATGTTTCTTGTCCTGCGAATAGCCATTATGGTTGGGCGATATAGAAATTCATAAGTGGACTTGCGGGGTGGCCGGCCCAACATTGCATCTGTTGGATGGTGGATGTGCAGGGTAGTTGCCTCTACACGCAAAAGAAAAAACCCCCCCCAAAAATAGCTGCAAATAAGTTTGACAAACACAAAGAAAGTAAACGAAAAATTGTTTACTGTGGAACACGGGCAGGAAAAGGGTGCACCTTTGCATGGTTTGGTCTACGTGTGTGGGTAGGATTTCTTTGCATCCTCTGATTTTCCTGTCTATTTCTATGAACAAAGTACAAAGCAAAACGGATACGAACATAAGTTCAGATGTTAAGAAAAAGGAAACTACTATGTACATATACAAAAAAAAAAATAGAATACGTTGAATAGATTCAGAAATAGTTTTTGGGAGGATGTACCTTTTTTTTTTCCCTGCACAATGTAAATTTTATAATTCGAGTAGAACACCGTCTAGAGCGATGTGTGTACAAATCAGAGATACATATATGTTTTGAAACATACAAATATGAGTTTGCAATAACTTTGATGTATATGTCATAATTCAAGTGCAATACCAATTGTATCGTGATCAGACCATTATGTGTCTAAGACAAACATACTGTATTGAGGAATGGACACATTGGACCAGACATGGTCAATTAGTGCATTTTGTAGATGGACTGTGTTGTTCATAAGAAAACGTAGACTGTATTTGCACATGTAGTTTTCCAATTCTTTTGTTCTGCCAATATTTTGTAGGATATCGATATTGAAGTCTCCTACAAGTACAATGGGTCCATTCAGATGGAAATGGGTCAATGCATTGGAAATAACATGTACTATGTTGGAGAACGTTGCATGGGGAGCAGCATACAGATTCAGTATTGCAACTTCTATTTCATGAGAAAAAAAACTTGCAAGCACCAGCTCAACATTGTTTTCTTCGATATGTATATGGTCCAAAATTGGTAGATGTTTTTTCACCAGTATCATGACCCCATGTGTAATGTAACTTGATATGCAATTCTGATTTGGGAATTGTTTGTTCTGCATGCATAATGCCATGTGTGTTTCTTGAAAGCACAGAATATTGGATTGCATTATATCATAGTCATTCAGTATATCATCCATGTGTGCATTTAAGCTGTGTGTGTTAAGCGAGAGAATTAACACAGATGAATTTGTTTGTATGAATTGGTAATCATAATGCAATTTCCATTTTGCGGTGGTCCTCAGTCGTTCCATTTCAATATCAACTTTTTGTTTCACTTTGAAGTTATCTTTTGTGAGAGGACTTAGTAAATACATGGACTCTATGCTTCTAACACGAGACAGTGTTGTGTAGACAAGTCCATGTATCCGAATTCCAGCAGGCTAATAAGCAACTTTATCAAGTGTTAGTCCTTGTGATCTATGGATTGTATGTACACATGCAAGTTTAATCGGAAACTTTTTTCGAATCTTCAGTTGACCTGTCTTTACTGATGTTGATACTAGCTTCCATATTCACAAAATAGGTGTCCAATCGCTTCCAGTATTTGAATTATATAGATAAGACAACTTTCTTGCTTGTCGCTTGCCTATATGTGGTTCATGGAACTTAATCCAAAGGACATCCACTTTTTCTGTCTTGGTATAGCCTTACAGTATTCCATCTGCACCATTCACCAAGCCATCCTGTGAATCATAGTTGTAGGCATATATTTCAACCAACATTTCTAACTTGAGGACAAGATGCAAAGGTAAAGTGACTGAATGTTCATGCCGTGGCACATTTCCATGGTTGTCTTCTTCCAGGTCAATGGAATTGATGATGATATCATTGCCAGGCCTTAGGGAGAGCATGTGGATGTTATGGTTTGCAACATCCTTATTTCTATAGAATAGGTAAGGGAATGTTGGGTCTGTTGGTGCAGGCCAGAAGCATCTCAAATTGATATGGGTCAAGTCATCATGTGTTTGGTTGTTGGTGTGCATTCTATTCAGAATTGCAATGAATGTTTCATCTGTTTGGCGCATTGTAGTATGCAACTCAAATAATTTAATATTGTCTCTCCAGAAGTCATGGCTGATTGTTTCCATGTTGACCATGGGTTGTTCAAATATCAAAGAATCTTGGATGGGTTGTGCCTGGTAAAGATACCCACAGAATATCATGTCAATGTTTCCAAAGTATTTCGTCTACACATGTTTTATGCTTCTTAGTCGACTGTCAATGGAATACAAGCACTGACTCCCAATCAAAGATGCTTCATCTATAAAGACAAGTTGGAGTTCCTCATAAAGCTTAGATAATGTATCCAACATTTCCTTGCTAAGTGGAAGAAACGGTGACTTGTTAAAAGGGATAAAAAATGCAGAGTGGACTGTTGTTCCACCAACATTGTATGCAACTTTTCCTATGTATGCAACTATTAGGCCCTTTGGTTTCATAGGATCAGAGGAATTGTTTGAATCATAGATTTGTATAAGCATTTGAAACAATGTTTTTGCTGTGAATGTCTTGTTTGTTCCTGCTCTGCCTGTAAGGAACACGTGCACAGTACTGTTCATGTTCAAGCATTTTTTAAGAGCAATATCCTTTACAATTGTTTGTTGTTCACGATTCAACAAACGTCTTATTTTGTGGTATTCATTATTTTCAATTAGGAAAGGATATTTTGTAACTTGAAAACCAAGATTGATACGTTTTTCACTTCCAGCCGTTGGAAAACGAGGAAAATCTCCTTGTAAATCATAGGACTCGGAAGCAGTTCTGGTTGTTTTTGGGTCTCTGAATGTGTCATCATGATCGCCAGGGTTTTCTAGGTCATTAAGTGCAACCTCTAGATCGCCCCATGTTGGATTAACATTGTAGGTAAATCTAGCTTCATTGATGTTCACCATAGTCTCAGACGCAAGATACGTAGCCTCCCATGTACAAAAGTTATGCATTAATGTCTCTTTGTTTTCATTGAACGAAACGTACAACAACAATTTTTCTCTACAATGGTTTTCATAATCACAATGTTTGTTATATTTGACAAATCGTATGACAGAGGGTTTTTTTCTTTTTGATATGGGTGCACCATTTTTTTTGTAATGCGATACGAATTCTGCTAAGAAGATATGCCTAATAGGAGATGGACGCTGGATGTAATAATCAATAATAGAGCGACATACCACATCCTCTGAATTGTCGAGCTCTTGTTGCAGCAAAACCGGTGGTTTAAGGACAAATGTGTGTTTTTCAAGTGGATATGTGTTTATGAAGACACATTTTCTTGAACTACAAGTGAGGGGCAAGGAAAGTGCAATGTGAACTACTTGCTGAGAAGACATTTGTTGAAGATTAAGCAATGTATTGCCAAGTGTGTGTATCATTTGTATGACATCAATATGACTTCTTTCATGTTCTTTGCGTATTTTTCTGAATGCACTTGTCATAGATTTGTCAATCTTCGTCATATATGAGGTACAGTGATGTTGCATCATATGCATTCAGCACGTACTACGCATCTGTATTTTATTTCCACAGAACTGGCATATCCTTGGAGAAACTGTTGTTCCAAATATGGGAGAGTTTTCGTTTAAGGAAAAGTGTTGGTTGCCTAAGCGTACATTGTATGGCTTGGATGTACTCATCTTCTGAAAAATTTACCTATGTCAAGAAGGAATCAAAGCTCATCATTTCATCAAATCCCCCTTCTTCTAGAAATGCGAACAAGGATTTAGATTTCTCAACAACAACATTTTCCTCTACACTAGCTGGCTCTATGATTCTTGTAGCTCTCTCATTGGTGGCACGGAAAAGTTGTATCTGCAATGTGAGTTTTTTCATTTTCTACAACTTCTTGTATGGTAATGTCTATGGACTTTCACAAGTTTTGGATCTAAATGATCTGTGTTCCATGTTATGTATTTATCCACAAATTGTTCGATCTCTGAATTGTTATCGGCTCCATACACTAGTGCATCCTCTATCCACAACAGTGCGTGGTCATGTTCATTTCCCCTATTATGGAATTCAGTGACAAAAAAATAGTCTAATATTTTTCTGAAAAACATTTCATCATGGCATATCAATCGTCTCAAAGAATTTATTCTATGTCTATAGTAGAGAGTACATGTCACCGGGCCTTTTCTTATGAGGTAGTCAATGTCGCTATTTTCTAGTGTATCAGTTTCTTTCTTACGCTTTTTGTTCTTATGCAGGTCAGATACCACATCCACCAATGGATCTCAGTTGTGCTCTGCACTTGTAAATGTGACGAAAAATGTTGGCGGGCCTAATTGCCGGATCATTGCAAAAATATTTTTTTTGTTTTGTTGCAAATAGTCAAGAGAGGTGCGGATGTTTTTGAAATCTATGTATCCAATATCAGATTTCAGAATTTTTTCTAGGTTAACTTTGTACTTCACATCCTTCGTGAACAAATTTCTTCCTTGTAACTGGCCTTTTCTTATTCAGACCCACATGCAAGACATAACTTGCTCAATTATTATGCGCATTGTCTTGAAAAACAAATTTGTTATGTGACAGGAGAAGCAACTGCTTGAATGTAGTAGCTCCCATCAAACTATTTTATGATAATTGAATCGTTCTATAATATCAGTTCCACGTGGATCTCCATAGAAGAGTGTTGGAAAGTTCATTTCTTCGGGGAATTTGTCCTTGAATATTCCAAGTGGACGCTGCCCATCGGCAAGTGCAATTTTGACAATTTTGTCTTGCAAGTCATGAATGCACTGTGAATCAGTGAATCCATGCACCAATGTTTCAGCAACTATTTCATTGTCCGATTCATCACTTGCATCAAAATCACTAGGATTTTTAAGAGTATCTGCAGAGTTGCCATATTCTTCTGCGAGAACACTGTTCCAGTTGGCATTTATACAAATGTTCTCTGCTTTGTACAGGGCTCTGGAACATGATTCCTTTAATGCTTTCATAACAACATGCACACACACTTGTCTGTCTGATAGGATTTTTGTATCGCAAGCGTCTTTTCAGAGCCACGACGATTGTAATTGTATTGTTAATAGATTGTGGCAACGCTTTTTGCACAAGATCTAGCTGAACAGGCACATTAATAATTGATCTTGTTAAGCCCATCTAGGGTCATTTATAGCCCCAAGGTATGATTTGAGCAAATGCAATTCGCAGAGACACAAGTCTCTCCTCGAGTCCTGTAAGTGCACTTACATATGCTAGTGTTGTATTACATCTTATTCGGTCAGGGGTTGCAAACTATGGCAGCTTTCCATTTTCAAGTGATCATTTGCATGGAAGACAAACTTTCGCACTGGAAAATGGTTTATCCTGGGCTGTCAAGTGGAGGTATTCTTCTTGCAAATCAAGCGTGAAAGACTTACTGTTTTTTGAAAAAATCAATTGTTCACAAATTGCACATGCAATGGAAGGAGTGTCTTTAATTTGTTTCATGTAGTTCTATCTTGCATTTTTCTTTCGTAGGGAAGTATTCGTAGAAATTGTTTCCTGGTTTTCATTGCTACTACTGCATGGTGTTGCTTGTAGATCATGAAGTTGTACAGTTGCATCACCATTCTGGGATATGCAATCACACCTGTTTATGCTTTGTTCTGCACGAAAAAAATTCTTTACATTGTCATATGTGAGTTTCTCTCTAAAATGAAGTGTACCAATGTATTTTTTTTCTCTCGCATGACCTTTTTCAAGTTGTGGTAACTTAGTCTACATTTCTTGCCCAAGGGCAAGACGAGCTGGTGGCAACTGGGATGAATTTCACTTTCACCCAGTTTCTGAGAAACTACTTTACGTTTTTTGTTCAAGGTCTCTATGACCTTATCAGAAGTCGGGCGAATTTGACGAATAATTTTTTTCAAATTGTGATAACTTACTCTACGTTTTTTTGTCTAAGTCGTCTATGGCCTCATCACAACTGCCATGAATTTTACGCATGTTTGTTTGGTTCAAGCCCTGTCTACCCATATTGCAACTGGGAGGACTTTCATTTTCACAAAAAAACATTCCACGTGTATGCAAATTTGATGTCGTTTGGGTGGCATGGACAGTCAACCCTGAACTATCGATATATTAAAGCAAAGGTTCATAATGGATATGTGTTGTATATGTTTTCAATGAAAGGATGTCAATTGTTTGATCACAATTTGAATCAATAACCCAAGAATGGATAGTGGCATCTGGCAAGGGCAACCACACCTGGATATTAACGCTGAATGTGACAGACAACCATTGCAAACAGAATCTGCAACCCTCCATATGCCCTTTTTCATATGGAAGTGCCATGTTCACAAGGTATTCCTGCCAACTTCCAACTGCTGGCATATTTTCTACGAGATATGGGCAAAGGTGTTGATGCAAGCACCTAAAAGCCTGTTAGCTGCCGCCTATAATTGCATTGCAAAAGGACTGTACAGTGTAAATTCGCAACGACTGAACATCGAATTATGCTAGTACCAAACAACAAATTGCATTGAACAGACTATCTCCACAGCTAGACACAACGTTTGTTGCCAGTTGTAAACCATGGCAATCTATGCCATGCAAAATCCCTTTGCATTGCGATTGAAGGTATTTGCAAATAACGAACAAGTAGATACGTGGACCTTCTATATTGCATATGGGAATTTTTATGTACACCAGTGGTTCATAATGGCCACTGAGGGCATTGGCATCATGGAACAAGATGCAATATGGATTGTCAGATGCATTTTTATTGAATAATAGATATCTTGTTTTTTTTGTCAATGACCAAATGGCAATTGGTATATTCATCCAGTTAGACAACCATCGTATACAAAATGTATCTCCCCAAATTCCCCTCTCATGCAGAGGCCGAACTGGAGATGCAGACAACCACATTTTTGAAAAATATGTACTGACATCTTGTATTCCATGCAACTGTCGAAGAAAATCAGATTCCAGTTCGTATTCATAGGACTGCAAAGTCTCGACATCGCCATTTTTAAAACAGGTCAAGAAATAATCTATGAATCCATTACGCAACTCTGTCGACGAATAGCGGAAATGCAATAGAACCTAGATTGTATCAAAAAGGCAATCCACAACAGTATATGAGAATGCATCCAATCTAAAAAGCACATTGCTATGCAAAACCATGTCATTGTTGTCATGTACAATGGACAGTGCAGCTATTTCGTACGACTCAACATCTATTACCTCGTTCATCTCTTCAACTGTCACTTTGAAGCTATTTGCTACATAGTTTCACTTTCTATGAAAACAAAGAAAAGCAGGAGAAAAAAATAAAAGGTAGCAAAATAGGAAAAACAAACAAAGCAGGGCACCAATTCCCATATGTATCTTTGAACCTTCTTCTTCTCAACTTCAATCCCCCCTAGTCCCCACAACAAATGACAAGAAAACAGAGAAATAAATAAAACAATAACTTTACTCAATAGAAATAGAACAGGTAGACGCAATGTTAACACCCACAGAATGAAAGCATACCCTGCGTACAGACCCCGCCCGATGGTTCCCTCTTCTGATGGCTCCCAACTACTTTTCGTAAAGCCCTCTGCATTGCAAGACGCATGTTTTCCAAAAACATAAACTAAGAGCACAGACAAATATGGTGGGGCTGCCACCATTGAAAAACAACAACAACAGGGAAAATTACCCGTCAACAAAGGACGACAAGATCTTATCCCCAAAAACTGCAAACCGCGATAATAGGTCCAACAGCTTGCAAAGTTGAAAAACAACAAATCAGTGAACAACCTCGAAGAGCTCGAACTGCAATTGCAGGACCTCAACTTTGCAAAGTTGAATCAAATAAGAACCAGAACCATGGAACGAAGCACCGAACAAGGATCGAACACTCGAGCACCGATGCCACCCATGAACGAAACTGTATTGCAACCCATATGTACAATAATCATTTAACACAGTCAAAGTTGTTAGGTAAACAATTAAGACTGTCAGGACCGTTGAAGGGCTTAGGCCTATGCAAGCATTTAAGAAAATACGCAGTGTGGCAAGCTTGTTTTCTCGAAGCACGCAACAATAAAGAAAAAAGCAGACATAGTAATATGGTAGAGAATGTATTCTACCCAGTAGAAAATGCTAATGGATACATTCGAACTAATGTTATCATTAATCCATCGTTGACCAATGCATAATAAAATATATAATTCAAAAAGACCATATACTACCAAATACTTTGGATAGGTCAAGATATTTAACATTGGGAATAACAAAGGCTGCAATAAGACCTCCAATCCTTTGTCCAATCAGATCTTGACAAACATGATACTTTTTATTATATTAAAATCGATGTCTTCACTTCCCTTGTTCCAACAATAGATAATATGGAAATATTTCTGGTCAATGGACAATCTAATACCAGGTCAATGATTTATCGATCGCTATAGTCCCTCTACGCCTACGGCAGGGACTAATAAGGGACATGTTGCAACAATCTTTTAGTTTGGAGTACTTAAAACTACTTTTCTTTGGTTAAGACTTTATCACCTCATTTTTCTATAACATAAAAAAAATAAAACATGTAAAAAGCAAATGACCTAAATATGTCGGGCCTTATTACATGGAACAAGGTTTTATTTTTACATATTGATGCAACAATGCGTCACTGTCTTGATATAATATCAATAACAACGTGTCATAGTCTCGATATGATATCAATGGAGGTTAGATTAACAACCTTAAACATAGAGGAATTTTTCATCTTAAAGAAAAAATTGTTAAACCTCTTACTAATTAGCACAGTCGTTAACTCGCGGCTGGTGAACGTCCAAAGGCGGCTATAAAATTTTCTCGTAGTTAAAAAAAAACTCTAATTAGCACAGTAAAAATGCCAGGTTCACGAAAATAACTCTAATTAGCACAGTAAAAACACCAGGTCCATGAAAATAACTCTAATTAGCACAGTAAAAATGCCATCTATGGGGCAGGCTCATGAAAATTCATAGTGCAAGTTAATCATCCAATTAATCTATGTTAATCATCTAAACGTGGCAATCATATGACCGTTACAGTAATTTCTTAATATGATTAGATAAATGTGAAAAATACATTCATAAATGCAAGGAAGTTATGAACAATAAATCGCATTCATTGATTTAAGAGGATGACTAAGAATATGCTTGCATCTTCAATTGTTAACCATCAGATTAAGATTTTAGATTAAAAGACCATTAATTGTGTCCATTTCCAATAAGTATACTCCTTTCAAAGTAATAAACACATGAAGAGATAATACAACAATGTGTCATAGTGTTGAGATAATATCAATATTTCATTTTACACAAAAATCTTAATTTCTTTTTGTTAAATCTCTTACTAATAAATACATATTAATGTGAAAAAATGATATGTCATAGTCTTGAGATAATATCAAGAGAGAAGATGTACAACCCTAAAGAAAAATTTGTTAAACCTCTTACTAATAAATGCATATCAATGTAAAGAGCTTATTCAATATCAATAAACGTCATTATGGAATGAATAATTTCTTTTGAAAACAAAATAAAAATAAAAATCACCACCATTTACTTATTATAATAATTCTTTATATATATTTATTCGATAAAATAATTGTTTTTAAAATAAAATATAAATATAACACAATAAATGACTATATATAGACACATATAATGATATGTGTCTTATTTAATTTTAAAAAATGTGTAAGGTTTTGAATATGAAACTTGTGACTTTCGAAAAAAAAAAAAAGCACTCCAACTAATAAATCATTAGTGTATTAATCATTATGAAATTATGGATTCTCATTAATCTCATATACAAATAATATATCATAATAATCTTACATAAAATATCACATACTACCTAAGCCCCTTAGCTTTATGGATTCTAACAGTTTCTCCTAACAAAGTTCTATAGTGATTTTGATGAGAAGGAGAAAATGTATCCCACCCTCCTTTCCCCGTGCCTGCCCGGAGGGGAAGGGGTACGGGGGTACAAGTGGCGGGATGGAGGTGTAGGGGCAATTCTAGGCATCGACCTCACCCCATTCCAATGCTCTTTTATTCAATTTTTCTTTGTAATTTTTTTTTTAATTTAATTTCTAGTGGATTTTATTTTTAAAATAAATTCTTTTAATTAAAAAAATAGTTAAAATGAGGCTCAAAGGTGAGTTATTTATTTATTTATT
>ML778085.1:41227-52138 GCA_009831015.1 Picea engelmannii | reverse complement strand
GGGTAAGGGATTAGAATAGGTTGGAAAAGGTTGGGATGGGTTTGGGTAGGTTAGGAGGGTCTAACTTGCCACTTGCCACCTTAAACATTCACCCAATAACTCATTTTTACAAAATTACAAAATTTGACTTAGCAATTAAAATTTCTATTTTGACTGACTTGGACTCCGGGTGGACAAAGGCATAGTAAACTTAGTCCGACTGAGTTGAAACTTGGTCTATGGGTGTAGGGGGTGCTATTCCATTTCTTTTGAGCACAAATACCTCTATCAAAAGACCAAAGATCCAGTTTTTACAATATAAGCTCAAAAATTAATTAATTAATTAAATTATTAAAAATTTAATTAATTAAAAAAAAACTATCTAGACTCGACGAAATTTTGCGAAACTTTCTACACTGTCTGGCATGGTCATTTACAACATTCCTAAACAAAGGTTACCAAAAAAATGAGACCATCAGAGTGCCTTTCCCCACTTTGGAGGAAATTATTGCATGTGAGGAGGGAAAAACTCAAGGGAAGTCGGCTAGGAGCTTGTCTGGTCGACAACCTGAGGATAAAAACCCTCGGTGAAAGGAACTCCCCCAATGGAAAAATCCAAGGTACCTGACCTAACTATGATCCATGCAGACTTATTACATTATTAACCCACGTAGGGGTGCGGAAATTTCGTTTACAAAAATTTGTGCTGGGGTATCAGATACCCAAGTAGAACCAAAACTGTCTTCATCAAATTTGCATCTGGTGATGCATCTTCACGGCACGTGAGTTGACCCCTAGTTGAATAGGCAGTCAACAGATTCAATTATGTTTCTGGACTTATCTGCAGTCTTGATATCCTAAGTGTTTTCCTAAGAGACTAGTTGCACCCTTTTAGATTCTTTACCGGTCTTCGCAAGACTGCATTACCCTTCAACTTCGTTTGAGCATTAGCTAGAGCCGCGCGGATGTTTTCCATGGCCGGCCCACATTCCTTGAAGTGTTTTTTGATTCTCTTCTCTGACATTCTCTATTCCTCATGCAGTTGGATGATCATGTATTGCACTTCTCTGAGCTGTTTCTTGAGCCAATTCACATTCCCTTCTCAGATCTGTGACATTGATGTTTCGACGGCCCTTTCCGCTAACTCCTTTCTCAATTCTCAGTTCTCCTGGTACAACTCAGCAATGGCGAGCTGCGTTTGCTTTAGCTGTCCCGATGGCTCCTGAATATCCATGCTTTTAGCGCTCGACCTTCTCTGTCCATCACAGATTTCCTGTCTTGAACCCTCGACAGGTTCTAGCCGAACAACGCGCATGGGTAACTTCTCAGCAACAAATTGGGTGTGTGATTTTTTTGGATCTTGGGCCTCCTCGGGATCCTTGTTCTTCCTTGGCTTGCCTCTTTTCTGAGGTACTGGTTGTTGGGGTGACAAGCCTTCCACTGTCTTTCCTTTTTCTGCAGCCCCCTCTATTCCCACCTCTGCGTTGTGAGATGTTGTTTCTCCCGTGGGTAGAGGGGGATATCCTTTGGGGTCTTTGGGGATGTCAGCTGGAAACAAAAATGAGTCTCAATCCTTGCCTAGTCGCCTCAATTCCTCAACTATCAAAAACTTGATTAATGCGATATCGGATAAATTCTTCTTCAGCTGGTTTTCTTCGACTTGGACGTTGTCCGCCATTCCTCTTATACTTCGGTGCAAGAAGAAAGGTAAGTTCAAAGGCCTCTTCCCTATGAAATGCATCAGCAACCTGACATGATGTGGGTATATTCTGTCAAAATTTCTTTCAGAGGTGAAATACATTCTAATCACCTTTAGGAATTTCTAAAAAGGCTCTCGTAGATACCAACTTGGAACACCCATTCTGATTTTCCCATTCAAGAAGTTTGGTTTGATGAATTCCTCATAGCATAGAACATCCAAAGGAATGCCCTTATACCACCTTTCACTGCGTAGAGGGATCTCCGTTGCGGCTGATAGAGTTTCCTCAGTCGCCTAAAATGTGATTTCGTCAATGACCGAGCAAAACCCTTTAAGTCTAAGCGCGAACTGTTTTGTGAGTTTCACATTGTGTCCTTGGATTTTCTCACAATAATGCATGCATCCGACCTATTCGAAATACACCCTGACATTTGGATCTTCATTGATCAATGCCAAGTCTTGAGGCTCGGGCCTCACATCTCTGCCACTTCACACCCCCTTCCTTATGTCTTGGGATGTTGTCATGATGCAACATGTGTTTGTTCTGCGCGCGCGGTAATGAAAGATGACACCCTTTTCATGCAGAAAATGGATAATGATATTGTTGTGATAATGATAATGATAGGCTTGTCGCAGTAGGGAAGCACGAAAGAGAATTTGGGTGTGACAAGGAAAAGACCTGAGGATGAAAGGATGATTGTGAGAGAAACTGACACCCGATAGACTAACTTGGGGAAAACTTCGACAGGCTCCAAACCATGATTTAAGATGGAGAAAACGCAACAATCTTGATTGACCAGGTTTGCGACATAGCTGATGGCAATTGGCTTTCCCGAAGTGAGAAAACGCAGGACTTGCAGGAAAAATCACAGACAACACATAAACTCAAATGCTAAAAGAGAAACACGCAGGGTGATTGGCATTTATAATTGAATGGGCAAGGTATGGAATCATGACAAAGGACTTTGAATCCATGGTGATGAGAATTTTTGAAGCAAGATGAAGATTTTTGCAGCACACTCGCGCGACAGGTACACTTCAGAGTGTGCAAAGTATAGATGATAACAGTTGCAGAGTATACGTGATATGAGTGTCATGATTTCTTATCCTTTATGACTTCATAATGAGGTGATGATGGTCATTATATACACTGACGTGACCATTACTCTAACAAATTTCCTCGACCTATGGCACGTAAAATCCCTCTTTCTGACAGGACCAAACCTTTTGGGAAAAGACCTTTACAATTCACACATGTTTGATTATGATGCCCCTTCACAACTCGAAGGGTCGACTCTGCCACTTGCTGACTTCGACCGATTCGTTTCTCAGTACCTGATCTCACATGCTACAACATATGAACCATGACTCATCTAGGAATGACTCGAACTGAAAAAATGGTGGCACTAATAGTGGGATCCAACGTGGATGTTATCCTCCCAGTGAGGTGGAAAAGAACAACAGACCAGGTGCCTGACCATTGGGCTTTATTTGATTCGTAGAATCTAAAACAAAGAAAAAGACTTTCCCTAGACCTTCTTGACATAGTCATGACCAAACTCAACATAAACTTAGGGCCTTCGCTCCGGGATTCAATTTCCTGTTGACTACTGACTCAAAACGTCTTCTTTGAAAACACACACACAAAAAAAAAGTTAATTAAGTTAATCATTTTCAAAATCTTTAAACTAACCTTTTTTAATGTAATGATTACTTCTCATATTAAAAAAAAAATTAATGACTACTTCTCATATTAAACTTTTTTTAATGTAATGATTACTTCTCATATTAAAAGAATAATATGGAACATATTTTTGTTAGAAATTTATTTTATACTAATATTTAATTATAACTATAGATTTTATGGTTACATTTCATGGAAGTTCATCCAAATTCAATTAAAAGAATAGGTCACCAGATATTGTATTTAATTTTAAAATTATAATTTATGGTAATTTTTTTGGATTTGTTTAAATTTATTCCAAATTTGCCATATTCACCTTGTAAAAAGTAACATGGATAGTTAAAAGGTTGAAAGTATATTTTTTCTTATTCCATAATCATTATTCAACATTTTTACATTTGTTTCCAACACCTTAATAAAGTTTTCAAAATCAATGGATTTATTTTCAAGATTATGAATCCAATTCAAATATTTAAATCAATATATAAATATTTGTAGCCCTTGAGGTGTAAAACAATCGGTGATGTGAGGTCACTAATTCGAAACCTTGGCTTACCTCTTGTGCCATGTATGGAGCGATGTGAGCACAAGCCCTACCTAGTAGTCAATTCTGCCAAATGCTAAAAAAATAATAATAATGGTGTATTGTGGTATTCATATCAATGATTTTGAAATTTTCCCTCCACCCTTTGGAATGGTTTTTCATGTTAATGTTTTTTTACAATTTAAAAAATGAAAACCATCACTATTAACATTTTTCTAGGAAAATTTATTATAAAATGTAGTTGACACCATTAAGTAAGTAAATGCTTCATATAAGCACTCTTTCATTGTAGAGGAACTTGCAAAATGGCTCAATGGCGAATTTATCACATTAATTGAATATCTTTGTAACAAATAAGAAGTCCTTGCTAGGTGTGTACTTAAATACTATGTGGATTATTTATGAAACAACCCACCTCAAACAAGTAAAAAAAATCACAAACACAATTAAATGATCAATTCCAACTTCAAATTCATAGAAAATGTCAATTGAGTTAAAGGTATGTGAATTACTTACCATGTCCTTCCTTAACCAATGGTTGTAATTTGTAGGCATCAAATTCCATTCTCTTGCACCTACTCAACTTCTCTTCATATCTACTATGCACTAAAACGCTACTATGCTCTCTAGAGTTAACATAAAAAAAAAAACATTTATATCAATGCATCCTATCACGTCAATGCCACTGATAGGTTGGCATGAAAGGAAGGAATGAAGTTCTAACAGTCCTTTAAAATGAGAGCTTACCAATTAATTTCAATTCAAAGTGGTTTCCATTGGTTGTGGCAAGTTTGCGCAATACCAACTCTCTTTGATCCAAAGGTAAATTCATGGTCATTGGGTTTTCATTTTTCATAGATCTTTGGCCTTATCCCGTGTTGGATATTTTTGTAATGTCCCATTTTTGGCGAGCTTAGAAAAATTAAATATTTGATTAATTATTTGGTTATGTTGTCTAAATTTAATTTGACAACTAATATTTAATTAATTATTATTTATTTTAAGTGGCTTAAATAAAAGATAAACATTGTAAATTACCTTTATTAAAAAGTGCTCTTCTAGAAGCTTTGAGAAGATCAAGTTAGATCTTTTTAGAAAGATCCATGGAGCCTTTAAAAGGAGAGAAGAGCAATTCATTTCGAAGATTGGATTTGGATCATTTTCTTGTGGAGTGCTCGGTGAGCTAGGGTTTTCGTTAGGGTTTTGGAGAAACCCTTTCAATGGAGTTTGGCTTCGGTGGTGAAACCAACCACCCTAGTTAGGCAAAGAGGAAGATCCAACTCGAGTCTTCACTGGTGTTTCATCTTGTGTTTTATTCAGCTCGGATTGTGGTGATTTGTTGGGAGAGGTTGTGGTACTTGGAGGGCTTGATCTCATTTGTTGAGGAGACCATGACATGATCCCAGGTTTTTGGTTTGTATTGCATGTTTTCTATTTTCCATAGCATCCATTGGGTTATTGTATCCATATTTCATTTCATAATAAAATAATCCATGATTCTCTTTTGTTCCATGTGTACCTAGTTTTGTCAGTTATATGTTTGACAGAATGTCTCCAGTGGAATGAATGCTAAAAACAATTAATTTAATGGCCTAGAAATACATGGTATCCTTGTCTAGCACTATTGGGGATATTACGGTGGTATCAAAGCATGATGTTCGATAGCTTTGAAGGTTACCAAAGGGCCAGGATCAGGGTTATTTTCGAATAACAAAAATCATTCAAATTTCTTCAGCTTGCTTCCATAGGACTGAGTTATTGTTTTAACCCGATTCTTTGAAAGATTGTAACTTCCATTTGATAGTAAATTTAAGTGAAGAGAGGTCATGATATCTTTATTAAAGCGATTTTCTGAGCATAAAGGTTGAGTTTGGAGTCAAGTTTATTCACCCAGGCCGTGGTTTCCTTGTTTTTGGGTTATATTTTCTTTCAAAACGTCTTTCCCTCTGTTGAGAAGGCCATCTTATATTTGGGCCAAGTTGCCATTGTGGATGGGTCGTACAGGTTATTAGGGGTTGATTTAAACACCTACAGGGTCGAGCTAAACAGAAAGGGGACCAATCCTTTACCTAATGGTCGTTTACTGTGTGTGGGGCGAGTTTTTGGCTCAGGTAACTAAGTGATTGGGTTTGAGGTAGCCTCCATACCTCTTGGGCGCATTCTTCCATGCAGGGGCGAGTTCTCTCGGCATACAGGATGCCATCTTTGAATTTGGGTTGTATTGTTTGAGTGGAGTCCAATCTCTAGTGATAGAGGGGGTGCTTCTTCTTGGCAGGGGTGTGTATGGTATGAGGAGGGGTGCTCTTGATTGTAGGGAAGCCCATTTAAATTGAGGAGGGCGCACTTGAATAGTGAAGGGTGTATTGTTGATTGTGAAGGATATATTGTTGATTGTGAAGGGTTGTAGAGTGCCAAAGGAGGGTGTATTGATACAACAGTGGTTTCATAACCTTTGAAGGGAGTTAATCCCTTATTTCATCAAGTGTATTGGCTGCCAATTGTTTGGGGACACCTACAACCACTACCACAATACTCTTGTTATTCTTCCATCCTATATCAAACACAGGAAATAATAAAATAGAGCTACATTTTATGAATGGAGTGGATTGCATTTTCCCTGGATCGAATTTGTCATTGTGGGGATCCATTCCTATCCAGAAGAGGGCGACCTGAACCTATAATATGACCAACTTGTAACAGGTCATATTATTGCAATAAAAACCAAATCTTTGTATGCATTTTTCCTTGTTGTCCTGTGTGTTAAATTGTTGGTTATTTCCTGGTAAACTTTGATGAAATAGATAGTCTGAACATGAAGCTTATTGGTTTCAAGTAAACATCATTCATCCTGAAAGCTACATAAGAAAACCAAAACAATAAATCCATAAACAAACAACAACCAATAGAAGTGTTACATGGAGGATTGGAGTATGCTCACAAACTATTTGGCAAAAATTCTATATCATAGTTAAGCTACAACCAACAAAGAAAGGGTTTATTAGTGAGAACAGAGGATTTCCATCAATTTTTTTTAAAAAGACTCAAACCAAAGGTTTTGTTAAATACTACAACAATATACTAAAAGTAGTGAGGGTCATTAAAGGGGATATTATAGTGGGCACATCAACTTCTAGTAGGAGTGAACTAAGGAAGTGGAAGGCTCGGTTTTAGAGATGGGATGAGTATTCTCTATCAAGGGCACACTATTTTACAGGCGGGGTGCACCATCTTACAAATTGGCTCACTATCTCACAGACTAGGTGCATTTTTGTGGCAAAGTTCGATCCATTTTAGAGGTAGATTGAACATTGGTTGTTTGGGGTCAAGCTCCATCAATCTGGGGTCAATTTCCTAGTGGCAGGAATGAGCCTGCTTCCTACATCCTATTACTAAGTATTGGAGATGTCATATTAAAATTCTGGGCTGCATATATCCACCTCAATACACCTATTATAACCTGTGGGGAAATTCCGACTCATACTACCATCTACAACATTGGATTACCTCTTTTTTTGTGTGTAAGGATAACTAATTAAAGGAAATAAACAAGTTCCTCCCACTATGTGTTAGTACTAATTTTGCCAATATTTCTTTGTTGTTATAGATATAAATCTAACATGTTGTGTCTTCCAAATAAGATTATTTAACTGTAGTGAATACTTGCAATTGATGCCATATATTTATGTGAATTAAAGAAGTCATTCATGGGAAGGCATTTGGTCAATTTGTCAAAGTGTTTGACAGAACTACCCAACAAAAGTAATCATATTTCACATCATATTTAATTGGGTTTGAGGAAGATGAAAACCTCTGAAGAACTTAGGGAAGAACTTTGGCAACTCATGAAAGAGTATCAGAAAAATATGGAAACCTTGTTAGAACATACTGAGTGGTTCAGGATGAAGGGAAAGGATCCAAAGGGACCTATGAAGCCAAAAACTCCATGTACAAGGGAGGTTCAACAAAACCACAGGTGGACTTGTTGGAGGTGCACACATCTAGTCAATATGTGGAGGTGAGCATAGAAGGGGAATGAGTAGTGGTCTATGATGAGGCTAGTATGATGGAAGGATTTATGACTAGCACCAAGGGTGATGGGGAAACATCTTGTCCCACTTACGATGACTTCGAGGACCATGACACTAGCGTCGATGTTGGATATATTGATTGCATGCATGTCGAGGATTCTTATGAGGATGTGGGTGTGCTTGTACCTACATATGATGAGGAGCAAAAACCATTTCCTAACTCCTATGAAGAGGAGGGCATGATGCTACCCACATATGATGGAGGATGGGTGTTTGAGAGATTGACATGGGACATGGATCATTCTTCACAGGAACCATGCATGGAGGGTATCTCACATGAGTCCCATCATAGCATGATATCACCTAGTGCCTCGGGTGATGTTGATGAGGGGAGCATTCTTACATATGACAGTTCAGACCATTTGGATGCAGTCAAATAGAGTACTCTAATGTGGCTTGATTTGGAGGATCGCTTGTTAGTGACCGACGATCATATCACACATGTATTGATCAGGGCCGATGTAGCTCATAGATTCATTGAGGAGCTTATGTGGAGAAATGCGTTGGAAGAGAGACACAATGGGATAGCAAGTGGAGTCACTAGTGTTCAATTGAGGATCATCAAGGAAGCACTAGAGTAGCTAAAGTCAGACTACTGGCAGTTGTTTATGGACAGGGACATTGCTCTTAAGTTTGTTGAGGACAAGGAAAGAGAAGTTGAGGATGTATGTTATCAATTGGGATTGGCACACTCTTCGCCACTTATGATAGATACTCCATCATCTTTGGAAATAGTGACACAAGAGAGCGAGAGTGTCACACATGATGTGAGGGAGGAGACTATTTTGATGAGTCAAGATGAGGAGTAGTCAGAGATGCATGTACCTAAGGAGAGTGATAGTTTGGTTTTCACTCTTGATTGGCACTACGAGGACCATGAGAATTTTACTTTGGAGAGCACCTTAGAGGTTCAGGGTTTAGCTATGGAGGAGATGGTTGAGTACATTCATTGTGGACCAGGCTGCAAGGAGACATACATATACTCAAATTGGGTGGACAGATACATGAGATATATGGACACACTATGGGATATAGGTTTAGTCATCATCAGTAAAGTGTTGGGTTCAGTAGTGCATACAAGATACTGGATGATGTAGGAGGACACGATGGTGTGAAGTAGTATATAGGATCCCTCATTGACACATGGTGGTGTATGATGGAGCTTCGGGGCGTTTCCTCCAGGGAGGCCTCCTGATAGAGTCCTTGATTTTATTATCAGGATCAAGGATAGTTGTAGATTGACGGATGTTGAGATGCAGTCTGAGTATGATGATCAGACGATTATGATCAGATTGGTGTAGTTTCATCACGGTGGCATCTCTTTGAGATTGGTGTGGGACCTTGGGATCACAGTTGTTGACAACTTGATAGCCGACACCGATGGGATTGATGGTTTACATAGATTTGATTGTTGGGAGGAGCATTCTTTTGAGCAGATGATTGAGTTTATGATTGCTTGGTTGATCAAAGTAAGTTAGGCATAATCTTGTGATAGCACCTCACATATTTGTGCTATGAGCAAAGGATGCTTCACATTTTCCAGGATGGTATGACACCCAGGTATCACTTTGAGACAGGTTCATCCGACCGAGCATCAGATTGTGATAGCATTGATTGAGGACAAGCAATCTTGGGGCAGGAGGGTTTGTAATGTCCCATTTTTTGCGATCTTAGAAAAATTAAATATTTAATTAATTATTTGGTTATGTTGTCTAAATTTAATTTGAAAACTAATCTTTAATTAATTATTATTTAATTTTAAGTGGATTAAATAAAAGATAAACATTATAAAGTCACTTTATTAAAAAGTTATCTTCTAGAAGCTTTGAGAAGGTCAAGTTAGATCTTTCTAGAAAGATCCATGGAGCCTTTAAAAGGAGAGAAGAGAAAATCATTTGGCAGATTGGATTTGGATCATTTTCTTGTGGAGTTCTCGGTGAGCCAAGGTTTTCATTAGGGTTTTGGAAAAACCCTTTCGTTGGAGTTTGGCTTCGGTGGTGAAACCATCCACCCTAGTTAGACAAGGAGGAAGATCCAACCCAGGTTTTCATTGGTGTTTCATCTTCTGTTTTTTCGAGTTTGGATCGTGGTGATTTGCTGGGAGAGGTTGTGGCACTTGGAGGGCTTGATCTCATTTGTTAAGGAGACCATGACATGATCCTGGGTTTTTGGTTTGTATTGTGTGTTTTCTATTTTCCATAGCAGTCATTGGGTTATTGTATCCAAATTTCATTTCATAATAAAATAATCTATGATTCTCTTATGTTCCATGTGTACCTAGTTTTGTCAGTTATATGTTTGACAGAATGTCTCCAATGGAATGAATGCTAAAAAACAATAATTTACATGGTTTGAAGATTTACAAGCATCCATATTCATTGGAAGTGTGTTTTATCATAGAGAATTTAAAATATATATACTTTTGAGCACCCTAAATCATGCAAGGCTCTATATTCAATAGACTTCGATTTTTATTATAGGGAATATGAAACAATCAGAGAATTCACACACAAAGAGACACAAAAAACATACAAAACAACTTGTCTATTGCATTAGAGGCATGAGTATTTATACAGTGGTGAGATGAGCTCCACTGTTGATTAGTTTCAAGATCAATGGCTGGAATTGCTTCTTCTAGACGTTTCTAGTTCTTTCAAGAGTTTATCGAAGTCGGTGCAGTCGGTGCATTTATCGCAAGCTTATCTCTATCAACTACTGGACTGGTTGTTTAATTAATTTCTAACACTCCCCCTTAATTAAACAACCTTTACAATACCTATCTTATCTCTACATATTACAAACTTAGCCTTCCCAAGAGGCTTTGTAAATATATTTGCAGCATTATCATTTGTGTTGCAATACAATACATCAATTTCATTTGACTGTATTTTTTCTCTTACAAAATGATAGTGTGTCT
>ML778085.1:9518-30880 GCA_009831015.1 Picea engelmannii | reverse complement strand
AAAATATATCAGAGATGCAACCATAAACACAGAGATACAGTAATACACGATTTCTATTAATGAAATAAATGTACAGAGACTGTAAAAATATAGAGTGAAAGACTCGCTAGAATGGTGGCAGCTTATCTCTGAGAAGAGATGTGGTGGCTACTCGCATTCGCAATAAGATGGTTACAATGAGGCTCTGGAGGCCTTTTTACAATAATAGGGAATGCCAAAAGTCCTAGACATCCAAAAAGCTAACCCTAGGAGATGAAGCGCCAAAAGTCATGTGGGCCCCGTTTGGGTAAGTTGGTGCATCAACTTCTCGGGGTCATAACTTTTGCATACGATCTCCGTTTTAGGCGTGTGATATCTCGTTGGAAAGGTATCATCGAGGAGATTCATTTTGGGGGCTCAATATGCCTTTGGATATCATTGAGAACCTCGATCTCGAAAAAACTTCATTTAGGCCCTCAAAATGGCCCCGGAAGTGAAAACCTGCTAAAAATAGTAAATTGCCAAAATGGCCAGAAAATTGTTTTGAGCCATTTGGAAAAGGTGGGTGGCCCCCAATATCCACCTGGATCATTAAGAAACCCAAGTTACTCTAAAGAAGGAAATGCGAGATTTCATCTAAAACATTGATAACCCCAATTTGGAGCTATTGCTATTGTGGATGCACTATTCTCATGTCTATGATAATGTGTAGTTCTTACAAGCACTGATATCATGAAAAGGGGTATTTTTATGTAACTCAACATTGACTTTCATGGTTGCCACGGTGCTCACATGATCATATCACAATCATCCAACATACTTGGAATGGGAGTTATTCTCTTTTTTTCTCTCTATTACACAAGCATTGTAGTTATACTATGTTATTGTTATGATCTTCCATCACAAACTTATTGCATTTAGTTATATAGATTGTATCATCTAAACAATATTTTCTAACATTTTGTTTCATCTCATAAATTGTTTTCAAATATTTTGTTCATATTTATAAACTCAAAGTTTTAAGAAATTTAATAGTATTTCTTCTTTACACTTTTTTAGGTTTTCATGGAAACTAGAGATTTTCATTGAACGTTTTTAAAGCCAATCTCCCCAAAAAAAATATCAATGGATTTATGCTATTAACCTTGAGGTTCATGTCTATATAATGTTAAGATGCTAATTTTGAAGTTAAAAACGATATAAAAATGTGTGTCCATTCACATACACTTACTTTGTTGAAGTTTTTGTTAATTGATAAAACACAATATATAACTATATGAATTATATCTAAGTAATACAAAACCTATCCATATACTAATTTTCCCTATCCTAACAAATTAATATCATTAATTCAATATTTTAAAAACAATTTTAAGTCATATTACTTGAGTGAATTTAATGGTTAAAAACACTTATTTTCTCTTAAAAAAATTATAAGTTTAAATTTATAGAGATAAGATTTGTACACCACTAAGCTCAAAAGTTCAATTCTAAAGAGATAAAATATATACACTTTATAAAAAATTTAACAATCATCGAATAAATACTAATAAAAAAAATGGATCTCTGAAAATAATATTTTCAAAAACATATAAATAGATATGTAAACAAGTGTTGCATGGCAGCTTAGTCCCTGTCTAAAAGTTAATTTACCTAGAAAACTAAAAGTTAATTTGTTGAGTTAATTAAAAGTAAATTAAAAGTTAATTTACCCGGAACAACTTAATTGTTAGTACAAATATTTGGTGATACCATCTTGGATACAACTAGTAGAAATCAATGTGAAAAGAGTTGAACCAAGAAGAAGATGAAAGATTGTAAAATCTTACCATGAATGTATTATGGAGACTTGAATTCTTATAACCTGCTAACTAGATCAGTAAATTGTAGGCTAATTTTGAGATCAATAGTTGGTGCACTAACTTATTTAGAATGAGTTAATGCATTGTTTGATACATTAATCATCTGTTTGTTTCAAATTTAAATTTTATTCAATTAATTATTCATATTTATTTTTATTTTTTATTTTCATGTCCTTATGATATACATCTTGCACCCAACACTTTCTGCATATACATTTTGCACCCAACAATTCTGTGGATTGGCGTACATGAGATTTAGTAATTTATAAAATATTATAACATTGTACCTAGATTTATAGTAATTTATATAATTCTATAACATTTTTTACTTAAAAGAATAGTATAAACAATTATTTAAATTTTATTCAATATTATTTTTAATGTTTTAAAATGTAATTTTGGAATTTTGATTGTGTTTTTGATAATAAAGGTTTGTACCTGGAAATTGATCATTCTTGACTCTAGATTTAAAATGGATATATACTTGTATAAACTGTTTTATATTAATATTAATAAATAAACTATAAAGTAAAATTAATGATATATATCCTATAATGTTAATATTAAATATTGTATTCATTATTAAGATGTGATAATGTTTTGTTAAATTTTATTCAATTAATTATTTATATTTATTTTTATTTTTTATTTTTCATGTCCGGCCTATTTCGTGATATATATCTTGCACCCATCACTTTCGTCATATGAAGATTATAACATTGTACTAATATTTATAGTAATTTTAATAATGTTATAACATTGTTTACTTAAAGAATAATATAAACAATTATTTAAATTTTATTTAGTATTATTTTTAATGTTTTTAAATGTAATTTTGGAATTTTGATTTTGTTTATGATAATAAAGGTTTGTACCTCGAAATTGTTCCTTCTTGACTTTAGAATTAAAATGGATATATACTTGTATATACTATTTTATATTAATATTAATAAATAAACTATAAAGTAAAATTAATGATATCTATCCTATAATATTAATAGTAAATATTGTATTCATTATTAATGTGTGATAATGTTTTGTTAAATTTTATTCAATTAATTATTATTTTTATTTTTATTTTTCATTTTTCATGTCGGGAGTATTCTATGCATTATGCACCCAACATCACACAACAACATAAGATTTAATAATTTATAGAATATTATAACATTGTACCTAGATTTATAGTAATTTATATAATGCTATAACACTTTTTATTTAAAGAATAATATAAACAAGTATTTAAATTTTATTCAATATTATTTTAATGTTTTTAAATGTGATTTTGAAATTTTGATTTTGTTTATGATAATAAAGGTTTGTACCTGAAAAATGATTTTTCTTGACTCTAGAGTTAAAATGGATATATACTTGTATATACTATTTTATATTAATATTAATAAATAAACTATAAAGTAAAATTAATAATATATATCCTATAATATTAATATTAAATATCGTATTCATTATTAATATGTGACAATGTTTTGTTAGATTTCATTCAATTTATTATTCATATTTATTTTTATTTTTCATTTTTCATGTCCTGCTTATTCTGTGAAATACATCTTGCACCCAACACTTTCGTCATATACATTTTGCACCCAACTATTCCACGGATTCACATTTATAGTCATGCTTATGTTTTACATTTATAGTCATGCTTATGTATCACGAGTCCTACCAATGACAACATGAGATTTAGTAATTTATAGAATATTATAACAGTGTACCAAGATTTATAGTAATTTGTATAATGCTATAACACTTTTACTTAAAGAATTGTATAAACAATTATTTAAATCTTATTCAATATTATTTTTAATGTTATTAAATGTAATTTTGAAATTTTGTTTATGATAATAAATGTTTGTACCTGGAAATTAATCTTTCTTGAGTGTCTAGTTAAAATGGATATATACTTGTATATACTATTTTATATTAATATTAATAAATAAACTATAAAGTAAAATTAATGATATCTATCATATAATATTAATATTGAATATAGTATTCATTATTAATATGTGATAATGTTTTGTTAAATTTTATTCAATTAATTATTCATATTTATTTTTCATTTTTCATGCTCTCCCTGTTCCTTGATACACATCTTGCACCCAACACTTCTGTCATATACATTTTTCACCCAACAATTATGCGGGTTGGGCAACTCGCGAGTTCACATTTATAGTCATGCTTATGTATCGTGTGACCGACACCAACATGAGATTTAGTAATTTATAGAATATTATAACATTGTACCAAGATTTATATGAATTTATATAATGCTATAACATTTTTTACTTAAAGCATAGTATAAACAATAATTTAAATTTTATTCAATATTATTTTTAAATGTAATTTTAGAATTTTGGAATTTTGATTTTGTTTATGGTAATAAAAGCTTTTATGTGAAAATTGATCCTTTTTTATTCTAGAGTTAAAATCCATATATACTTTTATATACTATTTTATATTAATATTAATAAATAAACTATAAAGTAAAATTAGTGATAGGTATCCTATAATATTAATATTAAATATAAGATTCATTATTAATATGTGATAGTGATAGGTATCCTAGAGTAGAACACAGTTTAGCGGACTCGTTGGTTCACATTGGTTCACATTTATAGTCATGCTTATGTATCACAAGTAGAACTGAGGAAAACATGAGATTTAGTAATTTATAGAATATTATAACATTGTACACCAAGATTTATAGTAATTTATATAATTCTATAATACTTTTTACTTAAAGAATAGTATAAACAATTATTTTTTAAATTTTATTCAATATTATTTTTAATGTTTTTAAATATAATTTTGGAATTTTGATTTTGTTTATGATAATAAAGGGTTGTACCTGGAAATTGATCATTCTTAACTCTATAGTTAAAATGGATATATATCTTACGCCCAACACTAAAGTCGTATACATTTTTCACCCAACAATTTTGCAGGTTGGTTAGTCCTCGACGGGAACACCAGATTTAGTAATTTATAGAATATTATAACAATGTACCAAGATTTATAGTAATTTATATAATGCTATAACATTTTTCACTTAAAGAATAGTATAAACAATTATTTAAATTTTATTCCATATTATTTTTAATGTTTTTAAATGTAATTTTGGAATTTTGATTTTGTTTATGATAATAAAGGTTTGTACCTGGAAATTGATCCTTCTTGACTCTAGAGTTAAAATGGATATATAGTTGTATATACTATTTAATATTAATATTAATAAATAAACTATAAAATAAAATTAATGATATCTATCCTATAATATTAATATTAAATATAGTATTCATTATTAATATGTGATAATATTTTGTTAAATTTTATTCAATTAATTATTCATATTTTTTTTTATTTATTATTTTTCATGTCTCTGGTGTTTCGTGATATACATCTTGCACCCAACACTTACGTCATATACATTTTGCACCCAACAATTATGCGGTGTTGGACTAGCTGGTTCACATTATGTATCAAGAGTCTGACCTATAAGAACATGAGATTTAGTAATTTATAGAATATTATAACATTGTACCAAGATTTATAGTAATTTGTATAATGCTATAGCATTTTTTACTTAAAGAATAGTATAAACATTTATTTAAATTTTATTCAATATTATTTATAATGTTTTTAAATGTAATTTTGAAATTTTGATTTTGTTTATGATAATAAAGGTTTGTACGTAGAAATTGATCATTCTTGACTCTAGAGTTAAAATGGATATATACGTGTATATACTATTTTATATTAATATTAATAAATAAACTATAAAGTAAAATTAATGATATCTATCCTATAATATTAATATTAAATATAGTATATGTGATAATGTTTTATTAAATTTTATTCAATTAATTATTCATATTTATTTTTATTTTTCATTTTTCATGTCCAGTGTGTTTAGTGATATACATATTGCACTCAACACTTCCGTCATATACATTTTGTACCCAACAATTTTGTGATACACATTTTGCAGACATCACTTACGTCATTTGCAATTCGACCCCGGACCACTGGAACTGGCAAGCTTCACTATACCCGAGGTGCCCAATTCATTACAGACAAGATTGTAGCATGTTAAGTAAACATTTAAGGGTGTGAGGCTTGTTACGTAAACATTTGAGGTTGTCAGAACTGTTAAGAAAGAATGTGTGTGGAAGGCCTCTTTAAGTACTTAATAATAATAATAAATAATAATAATAACAATAGTACAACAAACATAAAAATATTTATAATTAACAAAACCTAGGATAAATTTAGCTAGCAGAAAATGCTTAGACAAACATTCGAACAAATGCTAGCATTAATCCACCTTCGAGCAATGCATAAGAGAATATATAATTCAGAAAGACCGTATATGATCAAAAACTTTGGATATGCTAACATATAAAACATTGGGAATAGCAAAGCTGACAATAAGACTTCCAATCTGTTATCCAATAAGATCATGACATATATGGTAATTTTTATTATATAAAAATCAATGTTTTTAGTTCCTTAGTTCCAACAATAGATGTTATGCAAATATTTGTGGTCAAAGGACAAACTAATATGAAGTCAACGAATTATTGATCGCTATAGTCCCTCTATGCCTTCGGCAGGGACTAATAAGAAACCAAAAATTTCAACCATGAGATCCATATATGAATCAGAAAATAATATTTACATTTTCTTTTTCCAAATGAATTTACTAACATGAAAAGCCTCATAAACCAAAATTTCGATGTCACGTGGCACACACACAGATACGTGTATCAGGATAATATCACTTGTGATAGAACGGGAATGACAGAGCATTCATCAATGCATTGAGCAATACTAGGAAAAAACACGTTAGTAGACATCCAATGGCAGGCGTGGCGTGGGAATTGCTTCCAAGCGCACTGCCTTTTGCAGGATCACCACAAACTTTTCAGTCATGTCCACATGCTTTGCAGTCATGCCACTGGGAGGTGGCCAGTCGAATGAATGGAGGAGAGAATCCAATACCAGATGAATTATCTGACTCACAAACGAAAGTTCGAACGTTAGGAGCTCGAAGTGTTGTCCCTTGTAATCCACACTACTCATCTTACTATCGATAAATCTCTCTGGGATGAATTTCGATGACTCATTTTAGATGGCAAGGTCCCTTATGATCGCCCATACATTCACGATTACTTGGGTATCTTTGGGTATCAGGTATCCCCCAAATTCACAAGTGTTGGTTGCTCTATGTGGGAGCAGCAGAGGAGCTACCAAGTGTAGTCGGAGCACTTCTTTTACCACTACACAGAGATAAGAGAGACGGTTGGTGTCTAGGTTGGCCAATTGTCTTACCGCTCGAGGTGTTCTACTTCACTAAATGATTGGGTGAAGATGCATTGGCTTCCATTACTGGATTATGAGACGAAGGTCTTCTACCTGTCGAGAGGTTGGTTCGGTTTTAAATTTCACTCGTCGGATGACACTTCAAAAATTCTGGAAAAGCTCTGGTCCTTTGATGAGGGGAGCTTGATGCTAAAGAGGTGGTGGATTTCTTTCGACCCTGTGCAGGATTATTTCCAGTTAAGGCACCTTTGGGTTCTCCTACCAGGGTTACCACTGAACCTTTGGAATGTGAAAGAATTGACCGCTATCAGTAATGCACTTGGATGCTTCATCAAAGTTGATGATATGTCACTACATGTTCTAGACAAAAAGTTGGGTAAGATCCTGGTGGAGGCTGACATTCATTATGGCCTTCTAGAGACTCTAGATATTCAGTGGTGTGGTCATATTTTCTGTCAAAAGATGGATTATTTGGGCCTACCATTTCAGTTTACTTTCTTCCAAAAAACCAGACACCTAAGAAGTGCCTGTCAGGTCTTTGTGGAGGAGGAGGAGTCATAAAATTCATGGCTCTGGAAGGCACCTATATGTAACTCGCCATGCATATACTCTTTTGTATGAGACGCAGAGTATACAGGATCAATGGACTCTCCTTTTCATGTTGCCTCCACTATTGTCTCAGGTAAACTAAAAGTTGTGTGTCCCTCTTTTTATTACTTGCTTACATCCTGGGAAAAAATGGCTTTGGACTCTTCGACTCCTCTGGTGGTTGATCTTGTGATTCCTTCCTTTACTATTGAGTTGGATACAAGGGTTGAATCTTCTACCATGGAGGTTGTTTCACAATCCTCTGTGAGGGACAGTGGTACTCCTTGTCTAGATAGGGTAAACTTTCCTCTGAAGGAGATTAGAACTGGTTATGTAGCACCTATCATCCCCTCTCCCACTTCTGGGGATCTAAGTAATGTGGAAGTTGTGGTCCTTGAGGGAACTCGAGTGGAGGACTGTGAGGGGGAGAAGGATTTATTTGTTCTGTCAGGTTACAGGGAGTCAGAACCAGGGGATTTCTCTCTAGGGGATACTCTGGACTCCTTAGTCCCTCCCCTTCATGAGGTGAACACCTCGTTCTCGCTTCCTACTTACCAGGGGAGAAATGTTATTAAACTCTCGGGAAATTCTGATTTGGTTGGGTAGTCAAGGAACTCTATTGGGGGTGTTGGGGCTGGTTATGCTTGGTCAAAGGGCCTGGGCTTCGAGACATCCCCTATAAAAATGAGAAGTGCCCGTAAAAAGTCTACTTGCTCAACTCCAATATTGAACCCACTTACTATCTTTGTTTCTGACTTCGGGGCGCTTAGAGGCATGAAAGCCCTTGCTAGGGCCAAGCCATCATCCTGCTTACCTTAAATATTAGAGGGGTGGGGGAGACCCTGAAATTGGCCTCCATGTGTAGATTGCTACGAAATTCCAATCCAGATATTATCTTTTTACAATAAACACTCGTTGACGAGGAGAAAACCCGTTTGTTTATGTTAAAGTTTGTGCCTAGTTGGTTCATGTGTCATGATAGCTCTGTTGGAAATTCGGGAGGTATTTTGGTGACATGGGACCCTAATAAATTCGATTTGAAGCCATCTCTCTATTTTGGGGGCATTTTATTATCTGGTATTTCTTTAGAAAATAAAAAGAGTTTATGTTTACTCAATGTCTATGGGCCCTGCAATGAGAGAAAAGTTTTTTGGGAACAGGTGGCAAAGAGTGGTTTATTGGCTACTAAAACCTTAATTGTTGTAAGAGACTTAAATTTCAACACAAGTTCATATGAGGTATGGGGAGTTGCGGCACAACTCAATAAGCTCGCGGGTTTTTTTAAGATAATAGTTCAGGATTACCACTTGGTGGATTTGCTTCCGATGTTGTGGCACCAACATGGAGAAATGGTAGAACAAGGGCTGATGATATATCAAAGAGGTTGGATTGTATATTGGTATTGAAAAATTTACTCGTTCAAGTGGGCAGGTATCGATCATGGGTGGAATTTACATTCTTCTCAGATCACGCACCTGTGATTTCTCAGTTTGACTTTGATCCTTTTCTGGTGGCCTATCCTTTTAAATTAAATCCGTCCTGGTTGGCGGAGGAAGAGTTCTCAAAAATTGTAAAAGAGGTATGGTTGGATCCTACCTTATTAGTGGAAACTAATTTCCAACACATATTTGTGTGGAAATTGAAAGTGTAAAAGACTCGGATAAAAACTCGAGCAAGGCTTCTACGGCGTGAAAAAATTCTCAGGCTAGAAAATCTAGAGGAGGAGCTTCAGGCGGCTAACACGACATTGCCGAGGGATGGAATAGGCCTGATAACTGACTGTCACTTAAAATATCTCAAGGCAGAACGAATTGCAATCCTTCTCCAAGATGAGGAACTTTGGAGATAGAGAAGTAGAGTTATTTGGATGAAACGTGGAGATCAAAACACAAGGTTCTTTCACAACTATGCTAACGCTAGAAGGAACAAGAAACACATCTGGGAGATATTGGATGAGAATGGCCAGTTACATAGGGGACAAGAGGCTCTTAAAAAAGAACCAACAAGACATTTTAAAGGTATGCTTGAAGTTGATGCCTACAACTCCCCAGTTGACCAAGTAAATATTGTCAGGTTGTTCTCTCATTTTGTCACAGTGGAGGACTCTTTACTTATTGATCGTCCTTGCACAAAATTGGAAATTTTGTAAGTCTTAAATCTTTTCGCAAAAGAAAAATGTCCACGCCCAGATGGTTGGACAGTTGATTTTTTTACTCAGTTTTTTTATCCTCTTGGTGATGATCTGTTGGAACTAGTGGAGGACTCTAGGATCAAAGGAAAGGTACAAATCTCTCTTAATTCAATGTTCCTGGCGTTGATACCAAAGGAGAATAAACCAGTGACATTTGGAGACTACATACCCATTGTGCTCTGTAATTTATGCTATAAATTGATAGCAAAGGTGATTGCAAATAGAGTCAAGCTTATTCTCTCGAGGGCGTTGTCGAGCAAGAAACTTGGTTTTTTAAAAGGCAGGCAAATTTTGGATGCCATTGGGATGGTGCAAGATTGTCTACATAGTATAAAAGTAAAGAAGTTAAAGGCTCTAATTTTAAAGATGGACTTAAAAAAATCATATGACTATGTAAACTATGACTTTTTACGCTTAATTTTTGTCCAAAATGGCTTGAGTCTATCTTCTACAAATTGTATTATGAGTTGTGTTGTCATCTCCTCTTTTGTTGTTCTAATAAATGGTGATACTTACCCTTTTTTTCAGAGTGAACGTGGTTTAAGACAAGGCTTTCCGGTTTCGCCACCGTTGTTCATCTTAGTCATGGAAAGTATTAGTTTGTTATTGAAGAAAGGCCAATATGAAGGAAGTTTGATGGGGGTTAAAGTCTCTAGGGTTATAAAAATTCTTCATCTTATATTTGTAGATGGCATCCTTATCATGACAAAGGCTTCTCTTGAGGTGTGGATGGTGATTAAATCACTACTGGATATTTTCTATTGTGCCTCAGGGCTGAAAGTAAATTTAAATAAATCAACTTTCCACCACTCGGGTATACAAGGGGAAGCCTTGGAAAATCTTAAGGATGCTTTTACGATCAATTTTGTTGAGTTGTTTGAAGGTTTTAGATACCTGGGGTACTTCATAAAAGCAGAGAAGTCTACTTTTGAATATTGGATATGGCTTATTGCAAAATTTTAAAACAGGACTAGACACTGGTGCAACTGTTGGTTATCACTTGGGGGGCGTTGCATTCTTGTAAAGGTGGTTTTAGAATCCCAACCAATGTATTGGATGGCCTTAGCGGCAGTCCCTGTTTATGTTCTCTCTAAGATTCGTCAATTGATTTTCGACTTCCTATGGTCGGGTGGTGGTATTGCACATCATTTTCACCTCTACAACTGGGAGATGCTTGCTAAGTCAAAGTCCTTAGGAGGTTGGGGCCTTAAGAATATCTTCCATTTTAACCATGCCTTGGATGCAAATTCCTTATGGCGTGTTCTGATGAAAGAAGGTATTTGGCACAAAATGATTAAGGATAAGTATCTTCCCTATGTTTCTGTTGCAACTTGGCTCAGATCGACCACTGTTATTCATCCTGTGGCCTCACAGACTTGTAAAAAATTGTTGAAGTCTCTTCCTCTCATCACTCACTGGCTAAGCTGGAATCCTGGTAATGGGCACTCAGTGTTAATTGGACAAGACAAGATTTTGAGCATCGGTGATTCCTCGTTACTCTCCCAAGATATTATGATGGCCTTAAAGAATAAATATATTTGTTATCTTTACCAAGCCAGGGCCCATACTTCATTGGGGTTTATAACCGAACAATGGAAAAGAAACTTAGAATTGGGACTTTTTGGGTCTTTGTCTATTGAATGGAATTCCTTTTGTAAGGCTCTTATTGAATCGGGTATCCACCTCTAGCCTAGAGATGACATATTAATTTGGATTGGTGGTGACTAGTCAGGTATCCTCTCTGTTAAAAATGTTTATAATGCACTGGCGAGAAAATTTTGGCCACTTCAGATTGCAGGGTGGAGGAGGCTATTGTGGACTTGGGATTTAGCCTATAAAATCAAATTGTTCACTTGGCTTGTCGTGGAGAATAAAATTTTAACTTGGGGAAATCTTCAGAAAAAAGGCTGGGAAGGCCCGATTTTATACCCATTATGTTCCAGGGACTCTGAGATGGTTCTTCACTTGTTTGTGCATTGTTGTTTTACCCTCCAACTGTGGCAGATTTTAAACGCAGCTTATATTCTAAGTTCTCCCCAGGGTGGCAGTTCTATAACAAATTGTTTTGACAATTGGTTGAAAAAGGAGAATGTTTTTATTACTCTTCCCTCGTTGGCCTCCTGGTTTATTTGGTTGGAAAGAAATAAGTGTTTATTTGAATATCGTATACCCTCCATTTAGGGGGTTTCCATTAAAATTAGAGGGATGTTGGAAAACTTGTTTGGTCAGCAGCCTCAAAAAGGGAAGAGTACCAGAATCAATAAGACACCTGCTATTACTTTGGCTTATGTTGGTAGGTTTGATGGTGCAACCCTAGCAAATGGGATTTTGAGTGGGGATGCGGGAGTTCTAAAGCTTTCTCGAAATATTAGTTACAGGTGGACTCTCAACTATGGTCTGGGCACAAACTCAAGGGCCGAACTTCTTGAAGTATGGGCATCCTTAATCTTGGCAACTCAGTTGGGCATTGATTAACTCCAAGTCTTCAGAGACTCAAAAATTGTGATAGATTGGCTGAATTATAGGGGTACTCTTCAAGTCACTTTACTTATGGGTTGGATGGACAAGATCCTGGAACTTACAAAATCTTTCAACATTATCAAGTTTGCTCACATCTATAGGGAAGAAAATGGGGAGGTTGATACTTTATCAAAAAAAGAGCTACATGTACCAGAAGGGAAGATCCATTACAAAAAATGGATTGATGGTCACGAAGATCCTTCCCTTTTCTTACACCTCTTTCTGTGACTGGTTTCTCTCTTTGTTGGAGGTTGTGCTTTTCAGCTGGACATGGTAATCCACTTTACATTAGAGTTAAATGTATCTAATTTGTTTTGTTTTTGGAGGTTCTTTTTGTGGTGAGTTTACAATACTTAAAATCACTTGAGCGTATGTTTTGAAAGACTCTTTCGAAGTGGCTTGGAGATGGATGTAATGATCAGTTTTATGTACTTTTGTGTGATTATCATATATTTAATATATTGAGAAATTTTCTTCTAGAAAAAAGTAGCCCAACCACTTTTTCTTTCCACATGAAAATTTCACATTATATTAATATAATGTTTGGTATAGACCAAAATATTACAATACTACATTCCTACAATGAAAGTAAGACCACCGTCCCTGGATTTTTTATAAAGTAACATATTTGACAGTCAATATTGAGCACAATCAGTACATATTTGTGACTACTAAGTCACTTCCATCCAACCCTGAGAGTTATTACAAGAGTGTTTTATACAAAAATATAATAGAGTACTTCACCACTAATGGGAAATTCAAAATCTACACAAAAAATATGGTCTAGTTACTTCTCTGGCGGTCCTAATAAAGTTTAAGAGATAGTGTAGGTCCCTCATGACCATCTATCCATTTGTAATATTTTATTAATATTTTATCATCCCCTCCTGCTCTTGTAGTGATCTCTTTGATAGAAGGTTAGCCTCCATATTTGATTCTCGGAAAATATGAGTGTAGGAGATCAATGTGAAGCCATTGATAATCTCTTTGATTCTATCTTTCCAACATTCAAGGGTATTTACTTGTAGTTTTCCTTTGTTTTTTAGCTAATCGATTATAATTCTTGAGTCTCCCAGAACTTGCAAATCCACAATGTTAAGCCTAGTTGCCAAGGTGAGTGTAGCCCAGACTCCAAGAAGTTATGCTCTTGTATTGTTGACTGCACCACAATTGAAGGTCCACTTATATACTGTGTGTTCATCAGTCCTTATCAAACCTCCTGCTCCACTCTTTTGTCCATTGTTTTGGGAAGCACTGTCAAACCAACCTCTAGTCATTCCATTTTGTATTGAAGGCTTTATAGATCTTTGAGGTGGCTCTTTTTGCATCTTGGAACATTCTAGTCCCCCCAAAATCTTGTAACAAACAATGTTAGTAGATGGAATCCCATGCTCAAAGATTTTCTTATTACATTCTAACCAGATATGCCAGCTGACTAGGCACAAAAGATGTGAATACCGTGTCTCCTTCTTTGTCCAGTATTCAAAGTAATTTCTTATGAGAGAGAGGTACTACTGCGATCAATAGGAAGAGAAGAATATGGTGGGATAGGTCCCAAATAAGGGTGTCAAAGATGGTGGGTGGGTTTTATAGGATCCTTCTTTGGACTTGCTAAAATTTACATTGAAGGACCCATTGATGGGCCTGAACCCCTCCTTCCTCAAGTTCGTTAATAATATGTCGAGGGACTCATCGTCAGATGAGCTATAACGATAATTTGTTATCCTCCTCCAGCTCGTAAAACTAGAAAGAGGTACTGATCGATCTTGGTGGGGAATTTTTAGATGGTTTTTCCATCTTCTTGTCTTCATTAACTGGAAGTTGTCCTTACTTTGTGTCTCTGTTGAACAACGCACCTATTTTATCACCTCATACAACCATCGAGTTATCCATTTTCTCTCATTTGACCACCATTCTCATTGTTGTGTCATTCTCCTCATCGGTCCATGAACAATTATTATGGTCTTCACTTGGGTTAATGATGTCGAGTCAAGCCATTTGTCATGCATACTTGTTCAAGGGAAGTCCTACATACGTCAGTCACCTTCCCTCCCTTTATGCTTGTTTATTTCCACCATCCACATGTCAAGTCATGCTCCACTATTATCATCCATCTTTTCCTATTTCACGTCGATTGATGGGGGATACATAAAGGCCCTCCTTTGATGGATTCCATCCTGTCGACTTGAGAAAATTATCCAGGATTGAAATCTAGAAACCCTTAAGTACCCTAAGAATTTTAGACATCAGTGGCAGGTCTCCTTGCATTTCGACAATGGATTTTACATCATTGAATCATGTCAGATGAATCTACGAGTGTTCAACATCAAATCCTTTATTCACACTTTGTAAATTGTACTCGGTATCTTGGGTTCCATCACCATCATCGATGGATTCCCTTGTTTGTATTAACAATATACATTAATGGTTGATAATCAAATGGTTTCTACCATGCTCGACATCAACTCATTTATTTTCATGTTGTAGATTCATACCATTTGGAATATGAATGAAAACCTTGGGATATATCACCCTCCTGTTAGATCGCATTCTTTCCCAAGCTACAATGAAGAATATTCTTGAGCACTTCCTTTATTTCTCAGTTATTGAGTCATCTTACTGCTTTGTGTGACATCACATAGATCCACATTTGTACTTGGTCATGGCTATGTTTTCACTTGCATATTTTATGGATCCACAGTGTATATTTTTGTGGCCATGAATCGACTCATGTTTTTTTTCTAATGGATCCATAGTGTACTTTTTGTGGCCATCACCTGCATCATGCTTAGATCCATAGTGTATTTATGGCGGCTATGATACCATCTATCTTACTAAGCATGGGAATTCCTGCCTTGGGGATCTTTTTTCAGGACCGGCGATGCTCTTCTCCAAGATCTTTTCCCACAACTCTACGCCTTTTATTAGTAAAGTATTTCGACCTTCATACACCTCCTCTGACCTCACACTTTAGGGGGCATCTGTTATAACATTATTAACCCTCTAACCACTAAGACATCATCTCCTAGAGGTCACCTACCCAATTCACCCATCTTTCGTCATCTTCCCATTGAGTTTCTAGCCTAATATCCCTTTGATTGCCCTTGTCATTTATCAATCCCATGACCAAAGGGTTTTTTCTCTCTTTCTAGACTTCCAAGTCGCAACCAAGTCACTCTGTCTATGTACTTAGGTCGCGACCGATCCTAGAAGCTACCTTTTTTCTATTTGGTTGTGATGGATGAGACCTCACTTTGATTTCTCGGGGTTTAGTCTTGAGAAGGATTCCTGTATAAGAATGAAGATATTATCTCATTAACCATATGGATTTATCTCTAAATACCTATAAGAACAAATCCATTTCCATGGGAAAGTGGAGGAAAAGAACTAGAAAAGTTACTCTGGAGTTTTGGTGGGAAGGTGTGGGCAAGGAGCTTGGAAGAAAGATATATCTTCATTTTACACCTGTAAGTTGTAATATTGCTTACTTGATTAATGGAAGATATGTTGTATGTTTCCCTCTAAATGAATGTTCATGTAAGTTTGTGTGTTTGTTGATAGAGGATTGATATATTTGTAGATCATGACATATTATCAACCTTATAATCATCCTTTGCTCATATTTTTGTTCATGTCTTAGGTCTAGGAAGAGCCTAAGGGAGCTCAGCTCCTACAGGGTGAAAAATCCCTGCAATAGTGGTTCCATGTAGAAAAAGGATTGTGAGAGATAAGTACCACTATGATTAGTGATCAGTGTGACGAGAGGAATCCAGTGGGATAAGTCCCAAATAAGGGTGTTGGTGGGACCACTATACCCTTTTTTCTCTTCAGTGGAGTTATACCCTGATCAAATTAATCCTACAGTGACATAATTCTCAAATGATTGATATTAAATATTGTGTAAGAATTTTGTAGCCTAGATGCAAGAAGTAGGGTTGCCTGGACTAGATGGGAAAATTTCAACATTGTTTCGACAATAATAGTTAGGGTTTTTTAGGGTTCCTAAGGAAAAGGGATTGCCATATGCTATGGCTATATTATATACATGCGGGGTCCAACAATAGTACTCATCCCAATATTTCGGGGATCTAACTAAGGAGGATTAACCATACCCTTAGTCGTACTACCCGATTACCCAGGTACACGAGAGTAGTTTTCCCAAGTGTTGTTCTTTATGCGACTATAATATTCAGGTGGTCGAATGAAAAATCTACGACCATTTTTAGGATATCAAAAGGACTCCTAATATACTTGATGATACGTGGAAGTGATAATCTGTGTACATGTGTTGTTTTATGCGGTACCACTTGAAGGGGTGCCAATAGGGGTTATAGGGGTTTCCAACAAGGTGAAACCAACTATATTTATTTCATTTATTCTTCCCCAACCACATTTTTATACACTTAACGACATATCATTGTGCTTTATAGACGCCAAAACACATCTCTAGCCTTCTTTTTTTTTTTCTAAAAATCAGCAGAGGAAAGAGATTTGATACCACTTATAAGGTACCAGAAGTAAATATGCAGAGAAGTAGCATAAACATTTCACAATAATTAGTAGAAAGAAATGAAATAGTAAGCACAATGATGTAATACATGCAAAATATGATACCTTTATTATCTTGAGAGCAATGTTCACTTGCCTCTTCGAGGGGGATACCTCCTATAGAGTCGAGCTCAAGTACAAATGAATTCACATGACAAGATTTTCCATGCTTTCTACCCCTATATATATATTATTTCTATATTCTTGAGAACATTCTAGAGGTGAAAACTTCTAGTAAGTCTTATTACTTTATACGTGTTCTCATTATTACATAGGCCTTATTTACTAATGATGACATTTATTACATAGCAGAACATATTATTCTATCTACTTGATGGGTTAGGGAGGTTAGGAACCTAACACTTGATGACAACAATTTATCACATTGTGGAGAAGTTACACTTTGTGGTCATCATGTTCCAAATCTAATTGATGATTAATGAACATGCATGACTCTTTTCCATAATTTTGTGAGACTTTAATTTTGGCTTACCAAATGGTTGTTATTAACATGTTTTAGGACCTATCCATGGGGGATTCCTTTATATATGTTCTATACCCTCACCGGGAAGTATTATTTTCATCACATTTTAAGCGAAAGCACATTCATTTCCATATGTATTATCACTCGACTTCATAAGTATAATGTACAAAGCTATGGTAACATATTGTGATTGAATTAAACACTACATAAGCATGGGTATGTTTGCCTTATTTGAAGAGATTGTAGATTGATTTTCACCCAACATTTTTTTAATGTAGGTGGCTTCCTCTCTCTCCACAATGGGGTTCCCCTCAATCTGTTTCTCTCTCCAAATTGGAAAAAAATAAATGATGATGTATTTTGGCTATACAATTGTGATCCCAACCTCACACATCAAGAGGCATGTGTTATCACACCATTTCAAATGTTTGTGTATATGAAGGGGTTCACACTGATGATACCATGAGTATGCAACAAATTAGAGGAGGCTTGCATCAAAAACATGCCAAACAACCAGACAATAATCATGAGGGATTCAATGATAATCAATGTGATGCAAGAATTAGTAGGTAATGACTTCAATATACACTTCCAACACATCAAGTTTTCCTAGGATAAGGATAATCAACTAGTTCCGACACAAAGATCACTTCATTATATACAAAAAAATATAGGAACATGACCATGTGCATAATGTGTCCATTTACAAAATGTGTCATATCCTAAACAAGCATAGGAACATCATGATATAACATCACCAACCAATTAAACAATCATGTGGCATAAAATAAAGATGCCTAATCCCACATAATTTAGCATACATTGAGTAAAATGATAGAGATAACAAATATTGTTCTACTGCTATATGAAACTACAATAATAACAAGGTTGCATGGCAGCGTATACCTGCCGCTATGCAGTTATAATAAAATAAAAGTTATACATATATCTATTGGCTCTGTTGTTATAGACTTTATAGCCCCTACCACATCTGTAACAAGACGGGTAGGTAAATGACAAATCATAGCTAGCTTTCCATGTGTGGTTGCATATACATGTGATTCATGCTATACAAAAAGCATACATTTATTTCCATGTACTGGTTGTTGAAAGTGTGACATGTCCAAATAAATGTGAACTTACATATATGATAAGTTTTTTAACCCATTTGTTCTTTCACATACACCCTTGGCTTCTTCCTAAAACAATTTTTGCAATACTTATCATTTCCAATACATCCAATAACAGTCTACTTATATATATAATTTCTTTATGACATACAACAGAATGTGTAACATGTTTCAAGAATTTTTATAATTTCTTTACGACATATACCAAAATGTGTAACGTGACCCTATGAATTTTTGGGATGTCTTGTATCCAATGTCAATAGTGTGAAGATATAAGATAGGGTGTTGTTCTTTTGTTTAAAGAATAATAAACAAGAGTTTACAACATAAGGAAGAATAAACAATAGACTATATAAAAATTAGTCTGAGTTTTTCATATTTATAACCTTGGCATGCTACCCTTATCATTGACTAATCTTTCCTGAAGATGAATCCAGGTAAAGGATTCATCTGTGGAAAATCCAGATAACAATTCTGAAAACTCACACCACAGGAACCTTAAAAATATAAATAACTTGTTTGATGGATAAAAACAACTAAAATATTAATGACACAAAGAAGCATTGCAATTAAATATAATATTTCATGTTATATCTTTTTTAATTTAATACAATATTTCATGTTTCTATTAAAAAAAATATTTTGAATTAAAACTATTTAGCAATCCAACAATAATCCAAAAGAGAGACAAAGTGCCAAAGACAGAACGACAAATGACAATGATTAAGATAGGTATTAATTTTTTTGGTATGGAGAATGTTAAGTCCAGTGTCAATAGTGTGAAGATATAAGATAGTGTGTTGTTCTTTTGTTTGTTTTTCTCATACGTTTGTGATCACTTAATCTGTCTTGAGATGGAAGACTCCCATGTTTTCTGTATTTTTTAATTGAACTTCTATCAATCAGATCATGATGAAAAGTCAGTATTGTATTCTTCGATTTGGTAGGTTCATTTTAGCTTCCAAATCGAAAGGGCGATCTGAGCCCTCCATATCCCACGCCAGTTGAAACCCACAAAATGGTTGTCATGTCATTGATGGATGGATTACAAGGAGGATGGAGTCTATGTAACATCCAATCCAAACAAAAAAACTAAACAATTATATTTTTAAAAGCCTTTGGATGGTGCTCTACACGACTCTACTTCTACTTCCTCCCGTCTAACCATTAAATAGTGGAATTTGATAGCCACCTTTCACTACAAATTTTGAATAAATTATTGCCATTCAAAGATAATTTTCTATGACATCTCAAATATGTAGTATGACTTCATGAATTTCCTGCGTGTTACAAATAAAGATAAGACAAAATGGGTTGATCGCATGAAGTAATATTCCTTCACAAATGGCACAGTAATATTGAATACTATTTCTATATGATATTCCCAGCCATAATGCACAATATATACACCTGTGTTGTCCAAAATAACAAATTAAATCTCATAAAAGCGAATACCCAATAAGCTATAACACAGTAAAACTTGAAAATATTTTAAAACAACGCAACCATGAATCCATGCCAATATTTTGAAACCACGCTTGTAAAAATATAATATACGAAAATTTCGAACATGGAAGTAGTGTTATAGAATTTTATTTCAACTATCTAATTATTATGCGAAGAGACTTGTAATATCTTTGAAGCTTCATCTTTGAAGGTCTTCTACATTGTGTAGGAACTCTTTTATACAATTCAGAAAAATCCATTCCTCAATCTAGATAAAGTACAACAAAATTAAATAGAATCTGGAAAGAGCATAACCTGCGAATAATCCAATAGATGAATGATTTCAGTCAGAATTAGCCACTGAACACCATAACCCACCATTCCTAAACTCGTTCCAATGGCAAGAACAACCCACGTTGGCAGAAATGTGCACGCCAGTCCAGAAACCCAGCCCATGAGCTTTCCAAGGTCCAAGGCCACCACCAAACTATTCAATTGGAATTGATTAATCCCCATAGTTTTCTTCAAATCAGAAGAGTAATCGAAAAAATCGAAGTTGGTGCCATTGATAGATTGGAGCCATATCGCCACTACAAAACAAGTCCAGCGTTTGATGGCCACTAACTTGGAGAGAGGCATATTGATGCTCTCCTCCATGGCACAACTAAAACCACATAATTGAATATCAATACTTGCATTGCATTATGCTAATAATGGTCATTTTTATAGGTAATACCTTTACCGATTGGCAATTACAGGAGCAACATAGCCGTAAAGTCTCCCGTGGGCTCTAATGTAGTTAGGGCACTGACCTCAAACACCAGAAATTATGAATACAACTATCGGAGTGGATCACTGGTTTCAAGAAAATGGAGATTAAATACGTGTTACGGCAACAAAAACTCTTTTCTTGTGCATAAATTCATTCTAAAAATCAAATTAGATAGTTCACACAGAGTGATTGATGGGAGAAAAAGGTGAGGAACACATGACCTCAGATCAACAAATAAATGAAACCATGAAAAACTTTGCGAAAAGGAAGACTACAATCAACACACGAGTAGATTGGCATGCAAACATATGGACTAGGAGGTCCAATTCATCTAGAATTTTGTACAAACATGCATGTACAATGAACTCAGCAATCTCGAATAAGAATCATTCAAATGAAGAATGACAATTGTAAGGATAAATCCTTAAATATATATACATATATTTATATATTCAATGAAATGGCAATCAATCACTGGAACAAATTATGAAACACAAAA
>ML778084.1:542427-565062 GCA_009831015.1 Picea engelmannii | reverse complement strand
CCAGAACGAATTCTCATATCTAAATTTACAAAATGAAATTGCCCATACAACTATTGCCAGAACGAATTCTCAGATCTAATTTTACAAAAACGAAAATTCCCATACAATTATTGCTAGAACGAATTCTGAGATCTAAATTTACACAAACGAAAATGCCACTACACTCATTGCTAGAACAAATTCTCAGAACTAAATTTTACCAAACGGGATGTCAATACACTCATTGCCAAAATGAATTCTCAAAACAAATTTTACAAAACGAAGATGCCAATACACTCATAGCCATATTTAAAAATGCCCCCAGTCAGATATAAATGCCCACAGACATATATATAATGCCCACATTAAAACAAACGCCCACAGTCATATATAAAAATGCCCACCATAATTTATAAATGCCTACAGCAATACAAAATTCCCACAGTAATATATAAATGTCCCCATCATTACAAACGCCCATAGCCATATATAAAAATGCCCACCATAATTTATAAATGCCTACAACAATACAAAATGCCCACGGTAGTGTATAGACGCCCACATCATTACAAATGCCCATAGCCATATATAAAAAACCCACCATAATTTATAAACGCCTACAGCAATACAAAGTGCCCATAGTAATGTATAAATGCCCCCATCATTACAAACGCCCATAGCCATATATAAAAACGCCCACCATAATTTATAAATGCCTACAGCAATACAAAATGCCCACATTAATGTATAAACGCCCCCATCATTACAAACGCCCATAGCCATATATAAAAATGCCCAGAGTCAGATATAAATGCCCAAAGAACACCAATAAGAAATTGCAGCCAATAGTAAGAGAATTCCAGAGCCAAGAATAACTCATTGAAGGATTGTGGAGTTATAACAATCTAGGCGCAGAAAACTACAACAAGGAAACGGGATGATCCAATATTTAACACATCAATCATCGTCATAAGGATTCATATACAACTTTAAACAATTTTCCTTTTATTCTTATACAAACAAACGCACTTGCGTACCTGTGACTGATGACGAATAACTTGAAGACGCTATCCCACACTTGAGCTCTATGTCACTCCCGCTCGTCAACGGTCGAGACCTCACCGGTACCTCCTAGCAAACACTAGGGGTACTCTTCTTCCCCCTTAGCCCCCCGAGCCGCAAAGGGGCCAAACACTATCCAGATGGTACGTCTAGCTCCCATCTCACCTCGCAAGGCCGAGCTACCACTCCTATCTGAGCTGGGAAATCCCAACTCCCCACAAGTAATTAGTCAAGTCACAAATCCGGCAGCGTAACGTTACGCTAACAGTCGATCCCCTTCGTCCTTCTCTTCCCTTTCTTTTATAGAGTTTTCAACCTTCGAACTTTCCTTAAATCCCTTTTTAATTTAAGTTTTAATGAAATCATCTAAAATTTCTCCATCATACAAGTGTCATTCATCCCCCACTTTCCTCCAAAATTTATTTTCTTTAATTTATTAAATGATTCATTTCCTTCACCCACCTAGAGTTGCTCCTATAATTTCTCCTAGGTGTTCCTATATTCCCCTTCAGGTTTAAATACTTTCCCTAAAAAGACGTTGCTAATTTAGTTCATTTTAGAAGGTTCTTAATTACAGATTCCTTACTATGTTGACCTCGTTTTTTACCGTAAGTTCCCTTCTTTCCTTTATTATGTTTCCTCCAATTCTTAGTTTCCTAATTTTTATTTTTCCCTTCCTTCCCCTTTTAAATAAAGCCAAAATGGAAGTTGCGCGTTTTACTCTTTTCCTTTTATTATTAATTTAAAATATTTTTACACTTTCACAATTTAAATAATTTATTTCTTCTTTACAATTTAAAACCACGGATTTTAGTTAAATTAATACTCTCTTCATCTTACCCCAAAAATTTATGAAGACTAAAACTATTACTTAAGTGGTTTTTAGTTTAAATTTTTATTTTTATTTTTATAGGGTTTGTTCTTAAGGTTAAACAAAATTTTACCCTGAGAAGTTTTAGACTCAGGACTTAGATTCTAAACTAGGCGACATTTAATTAGGGAAGTAGATTAAGAATTTCTTAATGTGTTAAATGTCTTAGGGCCATCTAGGTTTGTTTCTTCATCAACATCAAAGCGACGTGCCCTTGAGGACGCACCACATGCTCCAAGGGTACCACTCGCCTCGTTCGTTTCCTTTGCGCGACGTGCCCTTCAGGATGCACCCCGTGCTCCAAGGGTGCCACTCGCTTCTTGTGTTTCTTTTGCGTGATGTGCCCTTCAGGATGCACCACGTGATCCAAGGGTGCCACTTTCCAACTTGACTGATTGGTACACATCAATAACCCCTTGAGTCAACACTCCACCAGGTGAAATTGTGGGAGACTAAGGGCTCTAAGGAATAAGGCCCTCGCCTTATTGAGCATCCCTTAGAATCATCATGAGCAACTATTGCAGTCTTCCCTCACAGCATCGCGGATCCTCTCGAACTAGGTAATCGTTAACCTACAGTTCGAGCCATGACGGGAGTGCTAGTAGGTTGTGGTAAGGATGTTGTCCACACCTCTCCCTCAACCTCTCTAGAAATTGTGTGTGGCCCCTTTACTCCATATGTGAGTCTGGTCGATAAGCTATCGTCAGCTTGCATCATCAACAAACATGTCAGAACAAGTCCACATCATAACATCAAATCAATGTAATATCAAAGTAAATAAATCAACCCAAATACCACACTCCCTGACTCAATCTGGAGTCCAAGAGGTCCTGTCGATGCCTCTGCATCCTCAAGGTCAAAAACCTTGCACACTCAGTAAAACCGAGTCAATAGAACCTGTCTATGTAAAGCAGTAAAACATCATATCATCTATCATAACGCATCATAATCAAGGATAAATGTTTTAATATCATAAAATTCCAGATCACTTGCGAGCAAGTGTCCTCAAAAAATAAGTTTTCTCAGAGCGCTAGAGTGGGATGTTACACGAAACTCAATGTGAAAAATGATTTCTTCAAGGAAGCAGATAAAGAAAGAACATAAAAATATTTTTTTCATTTTTCCTTTATAAATCTAAACTAATATAAGAAAGAATACTATGAAACAAAAACATATGGATAGTCAAAATCCAAAACATACATTCGAGTTTCAGTGATAAGTAAATGACTGAAAAATATAATTGAGATAACCTGTTAGTGAGTTAGCGATATGTATCCAAGGATATGCATGATTAGAGAACGTCCAACTACCATGTCTAAGAGGAAAACCTGCAATGAACCTTGAGACTATTCTAAATAAATCCATAACAGTGTGTTGGCAGTTGAGTTTTAATAATAGAATAGATGGTACAAACAGGCCCTGTGATCTTATGATCACAAGAGATTACACTAAGATAAATGTGGTTGTAACAACATTGCATTTGATCATTCAACTAAACATTAAAGATAAATCATGGCATTTGAGTTGAATGGATGATCACACTATTAATATCTGAAGCATGAAATATGGACGATATTTATAAAAGAATTATCCAAAAAACATAACAGATTGTGAAGTCTAAAGCTATCAAAAACTATTAGCTTATCAATATAAACAAAATATAAATGAAAACACCATTTACAGGAAGCTAATGCTAAAATGCAAATTGTTGTTCCATTCTAGTTTGTAAATTAATCGTCCACCTTCAGCCCCAGGCTAAGATGCCTTCATTACAAAAAATATATAGTATTTAAAGAGTTCTTGCAAGAGAAACATCCTATCTTGTAAGATAGGATCAGATCTCAAAAGGATCTGCATGTTACAAAAATAGAGGGTCTAAAAAGCCACTCAATATCAAACTATATCTCCAAAATTATGAAAGTTTTTGTTTTGATTTACAAAATAAACCAAGAGGAAATGACTAATTAACTAAGTCCAGAAATTCTCCAACTTATGATATCACCAAAAGATACATCATATCCTGAAAGAAAACGAAATGATCAAATCATATATTTATTTAACTAACAATTTCTAAAATTTTATATGAAAATTGACTTGAATTCAAGTTGATTAAAAAAAAAAATTAAGCTACAGGTTTCTATAGCTAGTTAAAATAGAAAAAATAAAAATAAAAAAAAATAAAATCTAATTTATTTTATTTTCATATCAGAATCAAATCAAAAACTAAAACAACTATTTACTATCTCAGCAATTTGACCAAGAGGCACCTGATAAATCTAAATCTATGATGGTGAAATTTGTTGAGTTTTTTTTTTTTTTTCTAGTGATCATTTTATTTAAACTGCTTAATCCCCTTGTTTATAAAACTCAACTCCGAGTTACCCTATTTCTTATTCGTTGGATATTTCTTACCAGTTTTTTTGTCAACAATATCCCAAAATGGCTCAACAATAGTAGCAAGAGGAACCTTCTCTTTGAATACATCCACTACCTCCTTTTTCAATTTCCTGGGTATGAAATTATATCGAGCCTTTTCCCAAAGGGTTTTGCATAGGAACATATTTTAGTTTAGTGGACACATGGTATTCATGTGGATTAGTATAGAGGTATTTGATAGAAATTTTTAACCTCTGTCTATTATAGAACTCGGTCGTTTTCTACAGATCTTAAAATCCACAGAGAGGAAATGAAAAATAAAGAAAACTCAAACACAACAGATTTTCTGAGAAAATGTTGTCCAAACAAAGAAGCATACCTGTGAAATGAAATTGTTTCTAAACAATATTCCCCTATTGAAGGTAAATGGGCCCATTTCAGTTATGGGTTTTCAAGGGTTTGATCTAATTCATAACCGTTTGCTCAGAATAGCTTCTGCAAAAATGTGTCTTTAGCAGGCAATTACGGGGTTGACCAGACTGTAACAAGAGCGAATCAAAAAAACTATGGGTTTAGATGACATAGGTAGGAGAGGTAAGTCTAAGAGGATTCGATGAAAATAAAATAAGCATAGATCTTGTCCGATCAAAAAAAAGATATGGAGGTCTCGGTTATGGGGTTTAAATTCTCCTGGTCATGAATTCTTTGAGTACATCCCATTACCAGAACTCTTAACTCGAAATGAGAGGCTTGTCAACTCATTTTTCCACCCAACGTGACCTAAATGACACCATCCCAATGCGGTTAAATCCTATAATATGAAAAGGTTACATTCAAATTGCAAAGGCTAGGATATGGATACGTTTTCATACACCAAATATTAAACAAAAAATTGGTATATCCTTTTAAAAGAGATAAGCATACCATCAAATAGAAATTCATCATAGGTGTTTCATTGGTATATGACAAGCTCATTTAAAATGAAAAATATTAATCCCATTGACTCCTTGAGACCAAGCCTTAATAAAAATCAAAATGCAACTTGATTTTCAATTAGCTTCATTCATGCTTGCAGTCATGAATCAAGCCTAAAAACATGAAATAAAATGAAATGAAGAATAATAACATACCTTTTACAATCGACTAGTCACCTTCAAATAGCAGTGTTTACATGACAAAGCGTAGGCAACTACAGGAATTATTATTTGTCGCCTTAAAAGGAAAAAATTGTGTAGTGCTGCCAACAGGTTTCTACTAGGTTTTGAGTCCTTCCTTATTCGCCAATATATCTGGAAACCTATCTGACATGTGTCGAAGGTGCATTTTGTTCATTATAACGTAAAGGCTTGCTTTTTTTGTTGTCGTTCGGGATGAGGGTGGGATTCTGTTGATGTTTATTTTCATATAATATAGGTATTTCTTCGATTGAAAAGCATGTCCTAGGATGTGTTTTATGGGAATATCTTCAATGGACCAACAATATTTTTCATGTTCTTCATAGTTCTCTAAATTCCAATTATACAAGGTCGAGTATGAATTATGCCCGACCAACGTAAGAGATTTTCTCAAAATTTCTTGATGTGCATTCGACTCAACATAATATTTTTTCTCGTTGACTATTTGATAAAGGCACTGAGATTATTGATCCTCATCCCATGATTTGGTCCAAGGTTTTCCTTCTTTTGGGTCTAGAGGGATGATTATTTTTCATCCTCTTCCTTTTAATTTGATTCTATCTTTTTCAAGGGAGATATTCTCTTTCATTTTTCAACCCCATGGCTAACTGACAAGTGTTGGATATGTTGGCATCCCCTCGACTAGGTCGATTACCTCAAAGTGGACTTGAGTAGCTATACCCATAAATTGAGTTTCAACATTTCTAAGTATACGGATGGGATTTATCATTCTTTGATATACAAACTTGAGGTAACTCAAAGTTGGTGCTAATGTGGGTCGACCCATTCTTATCCATCTTTCTTGAGGTAAGATATTGACTTGATATATGAAATTGACAACTACTTGTTTGATTAATACTTCATTGATTTCCAGATCAACTCGTGGGTCATAATATTTTTGCTGACAAGAGAGCTTCCTAACATCCTTGGAAGGTCTTTTTCCTTCTTTATATTCTCTTAATATGTTGAGAAAATCTAGCAATCGACTAACTGACTTTTTTTCCTTTAAAAACTCTAGGAATTCTTATATAGTATCATCATTCTATCTTCCTTTATTTTTTTGGTATTGGTTAGAATTATTGAAGAATCTAATGGATTCCCTCATAATTTGTTCTTCTTTTCCCAGATTTGGGAAGAGGCTAGCCTTCCCTCTTAGTTGGTCTTGTGAAGGGGTATTGATAATATCTCTCCCAGTGCCAGATCTTGTGATGATATTTAAGTTTTTTGAATTGAATATTTCTTCTTTTGATACTTCCTATAGAATATTGACATTTTTTTCTAGTCATAATCTTGTCGAGTACTATTGGACAATATTCAAGTGAGTGGTCTTCGACACCACATATATTACAAAATTTTAGGTTGATCTGATAATTTATCTGATAGTCTGGGATAATATGGTCATCATTCCAACAATTGTAATAGTAGGGTCGACCCCGACCCAGACCACAACCTCTAAATCGACCTTGGCCTATGTGTCCTCATCCTCAACTATAGTAATCATTTATTCGACTGTAATTATTATTTTGGTCAATATATTTTGTATGATACAATGTTTGTACATTGGCTCAATTTCATGCATTTAAATAACATTATGATGTTATGTGACTATGAGTTTCACAGATATGGCACCACTTAGTGTTCTTTAAGTTGTCTGGGAAATCCTGCACAACATGGTCGGTTAATGCTTCACATATATTAAAATATTTTTGAGCTTTTACTCTATGATCATATGTTTTTACTAGTGGATGATCGGTGAGGATACAAGTATCCTTTATATGTCATTATTCATAGCAAACAGTACACCATAATTAATTTCTTCTTATGGATATATTTTTTATGGTTTGTTGTAAATTCCCTATTTTTTATTCCATTATTTCGGTCGATAAGGAGGTCGATGGGTCGTCATCATCTGACTCAATGCACTTTGTTTTCTGTAATGCATATTCATTGGTAGGTATTTCATATAGGCATAATGGTGAATGGATTCGTCCTATAATACCAACTACATACCATTGTATTAACAAACTTGAATCGATTATGGTCAGTATTTGGCTCAAAAGATCTTTGAATATTTTGTCATACTCTTAGATTGAGTCACTTGGTCTTTGTTTTATTTCTTTCAATTTTTGAGAAGCCAAGTGTGTTGCATCTTGGACTTTGAAGAATGTTAGGAAACCATTTTTTATTTCTGATTTTGAACCATTCTAGTTTTCTGTAAAATTCATAAACCATGTTAAAGCATGATGTCGAAGGGCAACACCAAATTTATCCATCTTCTTATCTTCATCTATGACATCCACAACATCCCAAAATTCCTCACACACCAACCAATGTCTTTTTGGGTTCTCATGTACCTCATAATTGGGGATGTGGTTAAATCTCATTTTTATTTTCTCTTTAAGAATAATTGATTTTTGTGGTGTTTGGGTTACCACACTTTTCCACTGAGTTGTCGAGTCTTCAAAAAACATTTCTTGCATCACCTCTTCTATCTTTTGGTCTTCTTCTGGATGGTATTCAAGAAATAACTTCTTCATTTTTACTAGGGAATGTATTTCTTCCGTCTGAGAACTTTGGTCTTTGTACTCAACTAAATGTTGCTCCATTGGTTGTATCGGTTCAGAACTCTAATTTATTAAATCATTTTCCTCTTTTGATACTATATTTGGAAGGGGGGTCGAGTCAGTGAGATCCTTGATTTGTATGAGCATGTTTTTGAATTCATTTTTTCTTGGCTCAATGATGAGTGTGTCTCGTAGGTTTCCATGTTCATCATTTCTATAGCATAATCTTGCAAATTGGTCATTGATCTGAAGTATTTGCTGGAGGAACTATTTTATTCATGATGTAGTTTCTGGAATGGGGGAATATCATATCATTGGTCCTCATTATTCGTAATCCATGCTTTTAGATTGTCCTTCTATTTGATAGGAATTCATTCTAGCTTCTATCAACTATGCATCACTTCTTCTGTCGGGGGTCGCCGCAACTATTGTTATTGCCAGCTTTGGTCGATTTATTTCAGACTCAGAATTTTCACGTTCTCTATCATACTTAACCTCCCCAATCATTTTTCTATTCAACTTCTCACTATACCACATGCTATGAAGATATTCTATTTTATTTTTCCTTTTATCATGTTTTAATCTCTAGATGTCAGTAGCTTGCTTATATTATTGTTTTCCTCTCGATGACAATTATACTTTAGTAATCGAAACTCCTGGTATGATTTTCTTGTGGAATCTCACAACTTCGATTGAGCCCCCATCATCGACCTAACTTACTTGAAGTCGGTGGTGCTAGTCATGTTCATTTGTTCATAAAGTAGTCATGGGCTTGTCTTGTGTCCTTGCACCTTGCGATCAGAAATCCTTCCCACTCTTCATCCCTTTCTTCAAAGTTTCTATTAAGTAGCGGTGTACCTAGTCGAGGTTGGTATTCCACAATGTCATTGACTCCCTTTTCAAGGAGGAATTTGTGAAGTAGTGTTATAACAATACACAAGAATCCTTCGTGCAAGTCGGTGTAAATTTTTTCTTCTATTTTATCAAGAGATGTTCTATCTTCAATGGCTTGCTCTAAGATATAATATTTGACAATTCTCTCAAACCAGCCATGAAAATTCGTTCATCCTCCGTTTGTGATCTTGAGGCCCAATTTCTTGTTGGATTTTAAATTACGCATTACTCATTTTGTTGATGTACTCGAACAAGAATTTTGGGATGGCTTCTAGAAATATTTTGTGAGTCTCTGAGAAGAATCGTGACCATGCTTCTAGTAATGAAAGGTTGTTTCTTCATGCATAATTCTTGATGTAATTCTCAATTTTTTCCTCCCACCATTCGATTATGTCTTATAGAGTTATCATTTATGTAATATTCGACATGCCCAGATTCATAAGTCCCAACAACAAAACCAATTTTGTAATCTAGGGAAAATTAACAGAGAGTTACTAGCAATTCCTTACACAGGAAAACATAGAATACATACATGTAGACATAGGCGAAGACATACAAAAGTAGTGGAAGCCCAAAGAACAACACTTTATCATATGATATATAAATACAAAAAAATAGATTAATGGTCTCTCATAGAACTTGTCTATTTATACTTCTATATCTAGTTACTAGTCAGTTGTAACTACTGAACTGTCTGGGTCAGTCAGTTAACAAATAACTTGACCAACTTATACTTCTGACTTTAGCAGTCGACCAACAATCTCTTAGTGGATCCTCGAGTCTACTTGATAGAGTATACTAGCCCCTACAACAACAACCATACTAAGAAGAAATTCATTTTCAAGAAATATGATACCTTTTAGGATCATATATTATTGCAAAACTAGAAGTTGTCTAGTCAAGTCTTGGAAAAATATATGGCATATTGTTTTAAGGTGAATTGGGTTCTTGAAAACCTCCTTCAAGGAGAATCAAAGGGTCTTGAATACATGTTATTGAAGTTTCAGGAGAAATTCAGTTGTGCCAACTTCTACAGAACCAAAGAACCATCTAATCTTTGGGAAGATGAGATCCCTGGTGAATCCATCATTAAAACTCCATATTTTGAAGAAATATTCCCTGGCAACTCCACCAAAAAGATTTCATAATTTCAAGAATATATGTATGATGACTCCTCCAAGGAGTTTCTTTCATGTTATGCTGATATTTTTCCTTCCCCAACAATCCCAACAAAATTTGTTCAAGTTACAATGAAGGGATAAGGTACCCAAACAAAGAAACAGTTGCACAAAGGTCCACACAATTTAAAAGGAGAAGTTCATCCCTTGCCAGATATTTCCATGAAACACTTCCCCATGTTCTTCAGAAATACTTTAGAAGATGCAAATAAGAATTTGGTTATGTTTGATAGTGGTTTTGATATTTATAATGTGGTTGAAGATGACGTTCCATGCCAATTTTCTATCTTATCTCTAAAAGGAAATGCTAGTGAATGGTTTTATTCATTACTATCGAGAACCATCACTAGTTGGGATGTATTACAAAATTTAGTTGTCAATGAATATTCCTAAGGAAAAATCCAAATTCTCTTTTCTTGAAGTTGGTTGAAATCTAGATGAATAAGGAAGAGACAATCAAAGATTTCACTTTAAGATTTATGAAATTTCTTCATGAGATTTCTCAAGAAATATTTCCAAGTGATGTCATAACTTTTAGTTGTTATGAAAATTCCTTGCTTGTGAATCTAATATTTATATTGAAAAAAGAGGGAAAGTGTAGCTTGAAATAAATATTCATGAAATTGAGGCTAATATCTTAAACTTCCCAATATTGTTTGAAGACAATGGAGGAAATGGTTTAGAATAAAATTTTGATGAAATATGTGAAATTGTTTTTACATCATATTTTATTTATGAAACTGAAAGTGAGAACCCTAATGTCACAAATCAAGAAGAATATTATTTTCCACATGCTCCATGGTAGGGAAAAAGTGACCTATCATATGCTCAATTTGAGGGTATTGATCACAATGATTTTAAGGATGGATTTTATGAACCTCCACTAGATGCACATGAAGATTTGATTCAATATGATCATGATGAAAATGTTGCAATGGGTTCTCAATTTCCACAACTAATTTCTATAAATATAAAAGAGGAATGTTAGCATGAGAACAAGAAAAGTAACATGATAAAAGTCATCACTTTAAATCAAACTTCCATGATGTTGATTGCTCTCCTGGAGTATATTTTAATGAAGAATAGATCTTCCAAACATATAAAGAAAAAGGGAATTTGCAACAAGAAGTTCCATGGGTAGTATATTTTATTTCCAAAGTAAATGAGATTGTTGGTGAACAAAAAAAGACAACCCTACAATTATTCATAAATGTTTAGCAACAATTTATCTTTGCAACCTCACCAAGGAAACATGGTCATTGTATGATGAGAGAATATATCTAGAACATGGCCAATGAAACAACACTCTCAATCAAGGATGGAAGTAATGATTGATTATGTACAAGGCACATTGGAAGTATACTTCACTTGAAATTGTCCCTTCTCTCCAAGTATCTTAGGATAGGTATATGTTGTTTTCTCATGTACATAATTTTGTCTTTCAGTAAAGTCTTCCAATAAGCAATTGTTGGATCAAGATAATGGATTGGGATGACTCCATATCCCAATGGACTGACATTTTGGATTCTTAGAAACCTAGAGGGGGTAACTCTCTCACAGTTGGAGCAAAATGTTGATGTGTTTTCACCCATGAAATAGATACCAATTTTTTGTTTTGAACTTGGAAAGTTCCAAATAATCTTCAACTATTGATCGTGAAGACCCAACACGTTTTAAATTAGCTTCAGTTTTCCAGTTCTTCATCATGAAATTATAACATGGATAGTTTCTCTTTGAAACAAGATAAAAGGAAAGTAAATGATACTAAAAATAAGGAAAACATATTTATTCCAATATTTTCCCTATGTCTCAACTTCGTTCAACACTTCATCAAATCTAAAATAGATTTCATATGCCCAAGATATGCCATTTTTCTCCCACATTTTTCTACCCCATACTTATCCATTTTTCATTTTCCTTATCCTCCACTCTCCATACTTAGTAATTTTCTTTCATTTTCCTTCTTTCCTTTCTCTATACTTCTTTCCTCTATTTTCCTTCCTCTCTACTCTCTACACTTCTATACTTAGTCATTTCACTACTTCCCATACTACTCTATACTACTCCCCATAATCCATACTTAGGCATTTTTCCAATCTTCCACACCAGTTCCACAATTAACCATTTTTGCATTTAACAATTTCCATACTTAACCATTTCCATTTTAATTTCCGTATTCATATATTAATTTTCATTTTCCATTTTCCATTTTACTTTTCCTATTTCCTTTTTTCATTTTCCATTTTTCATATTTCCATTTTCCTTTTTCCATCTTCCATTTTCCATTTTCTATATTTCATATTTCATTTCCATTTCCTTACTTTCATGTAACCCTATTACTTACCTCCCCAACACCTAGTCATTTTTCATGAGTTACCATGTTTTACTCTTTTACACTTAGTATTTTGTATGTGTTGAAGGAGTCCCATTTTGGGAGAACAACCCATTCCTATCCCACAAATCCTCATGCCATGTAACCCACAATCCTATGAACTTAAATTTTCACCTCTATCTTTTTCATTATCCAAATTTACCCTCATAACTTAGTCATTTTACCGAGTCCTATACTTAGTTAATTTTTTATCTTTGAATTCGGATACGAGGGACCGTCTTTCACCCATCCCTTGACCTCTAACCCACATGAATTATCACTTATCACCTGCATGACTTATCATTTATCACCCACATGACTTATCTTATTTCTTTACACACGTTTATACTTAGTCTATTTTCTTATTGTGGATGTAGGAGTCATCCCCTTTCACCTTTTCATTTCCCCATGTCTTGTGTCCCACATCCCTCATTCACCATATTCCCCGCATTCACCATATTGCACTTTCCATTTCCCTTTTCACACCTCATACATAGTCATTTTTACCTAGTTTTATCTCCTCGCCTACCTTCTTTACCGACGCATTCCCCTAACTCCAAAACCACTTCATTTATTTTTTTAATATTATTTCATATCCTCAGTTTCTTCCCCCTTTTATTTTCCTACCATATTGGTACATATGGCACTGACATGGACATATCCTTGGGTGACACATGGAAGTGTGGTGGACCTATCCCTAAGTGACATGTGGAAGTGGGGTGGATATATCATATGTGGACACATGGAAATGGAGTGGAACTACCCTCAAGTGACACATGGAATGACGAAGATGACTGGAGAGTGACTTGGCATGATGACTAGGTGATGATGTGGAAATCAAAGGATACTTTTTGCACAAGCTACGCACAACCCTATGACTCTCTCTTCTTCATTCACAAGTAATATGGGGATTCAGTTTTCTTATAAACACATATTATATTTATTCCCCAATGCATGTGGGATAAAGAAAGTCGAATTTTCAAATCAATGGTGGTTGAGTCTCTCCATCTTTAGGAGCACATAATGTTTGATCGTGATGTCTGATTTGAGAAAACAAGAGATCGCCAGAAAGTTAAGGAGATGAAGAACGCACTGGAAGTGGTTTCAATGGATGAAATATCAGTTATCAATCCCTAAAAAGTAAATTACAGTCAAGACTCTTTTCAATCTTAAAACCAAATTATTTTCAAAATTGATTTATTTAAAGAAATTCTCGATATTCCAAAATGGGTCCTAAATGCTAGAACACATATCTAAGCTCACAAAGAGGGAAAATAAAACCATAACCATAATTGAAAACAAGTTTCAAGGAGATGAAAATAAGTCTATAAAATAATATGTAAGAGGCATCGAAAAGATTCAAAGATTTTCATTGCAGTAAGTCACGTAGTAACCTTATTCTTTCCCTTGCCATATTTCTTCTTTAGTCAGTTTTCATTTTTCCTTCTTTGTTCCCAATAACCTATAAAACCTAAGGCTTACCCTTAACTATTTTTATTTTCTCTTCCAATTCTCTCTTTCATTTTATGGTATGTGGGGGGCCCATCTGAATCCTCTTTCAAGGACAAAATAAGTCTCTTTTATTTGTAATTCAAGATATTGATTCTTATTTCTCTAAATACATCTACTATTTTAAGGTTCCCAAAGAGCTAGTTTGGGACATAACATTATTGATTTCTCAATGCTTTTAATTTAAGAATGATATTTCAAATGTGTGTCTATCAGAATCTGTATTGGGTTTAATGAAATAATCATTTAGAGTTCTCTCTTATATGTGTTCCATATTTTCCTTTCCATTTTTTTGAACACTGTGTTCTACTTTGATGTATGTTGTGATGTAAATATCGTCTTATTTTACTGCATACTCTTTTGATTTATAATCTTGTAACATAGTGTAAATATTTTCTTTTTGTAAGATACTTGGTCCTCTCGCATGTATTCTTTACATGTGAATATTTGTTTCAAGAACAAGCATGGTCCTCTCTCAAGACTCTTTTACACTCTTGTATATTATATAAATATAGGGGAGTATCGCCCCTTTAAAAACACACAGATATTTATCCTCGTGATGTTATCTTAAAGACCGTAAAACAATATCTTAGATCAACAAGGGTCATTTCCATCACTTGCAGGATTAGGATGTAAGAATCTATGGGAGATCCCGGTAGCGAGATAGAGGAATTCATATCTCTAGTTTTGTCCATGATTCCAAGGAAATGAATTTACCCTCAACAACACCATTTTATAAAACAATTGAAAGCCATCCCTCAACTAGAACTCCCATCTCTAGAGCCAAGAAGGAGAGCCTGCATTCTATCAAAGTGCATTGTGATTGTAATGTTTACATGCCTCTATCCCAACCCAAAAGTTGTGGAAACATGGGTACAAAAGAAATGGTTCCCCAAGATCAATGAATATGTGATAGTGTTTTCCTTTGGCCATGGTTATTATGTATTTCTCTTTTTAAATAAGGGAGAGAGAGATCTAATATTTATATCCCGACCATACTCATGGGATTTAAGGAAATGTGTTAGTCATTTTGGACCCTTGACATTAATATAGAATAAGATATTACAACAACCCGAGTGTGGGTTAGATTACCTTATCTTCCATTAATTTTCTTGGACAAATTATTCCTTTGAGAGATTGGAAACAAGCTAAGTTGTTTCACTGACTGAGAAGAACCAAAAGGGAATCTATATTATTATGCGAGAACATGCATATAGGTGGATTTGGAGAAGGGAATCACAAATTATTTTCAAAACAATCTAGATGGGTGCATCTTCCATCAAATGTTAGATTATGAAAAAATTTCATTCAAGTGCATTTCTTGTCATGATTATAGACATTTTTTCTAAAAAATATTCAAACATTCAAGAAGAGCACCCCCCTTCAAAAAAGTAGTAAAGGAAGGAACTCACGTTCAAGACAGGTCCATGTAGGCATACACATTTTCATCGCAAGGGGGAACCTCATCCAAATCCATCACAAGAAGGTCTACCCAAATAAAAACAATAACAAATTTGAAGTTCTTAGGAACCTAGAGGGATAAATAAATCCTAAAAATACGTAGAAGAAAGTTAAAGAGGAACAAACAACACATTGAGAACTTTATATTAGATTCAAAAATAATTTATAGAACTTTTGTGAATATGAGTACTTTATTTACAACATTACCACTATTATTGTGGGTTGTCATATTCCATTTTGAATGTGAAAAATAAACATTTTTATCTCAAACAATTCCATCTCAACCATAAGGGATGATTCCATTCTCTAAAATGTGATTGGTTCATTTAAAGTCGATTTTGATAGTAAATGTTTAGTTTTGAGGTTCATTTTTTACATCAAAATTATCCTAATTAGTGGGTATGGGAGAGGTGTTATAGTTATTGGTGAATTTCTTGTTGAACAAGAAATTAATGCACAATCAACGATGGCGAAACTCTCTTTCGAAATAAAAGAAATGATAGCGAGGTTGTACCTTTTTCCCTTGGTGAAATCGCTTGAATACTTCATATGGAAAACAATATTGAGAACTACAACCCCTACATCACATACCTTTTTATGTATTAGTTTTCATATCCCCATTTTTATCTTTATTTATGTATGTAGGGTTTTATCCCTAATTTTGGATGGTCTACTTTGTTGCAGGCCAATTATATGCATTCATAAAATTCCATAGCTTCATCACATATTTTAAGGTAGATCACCAATTAATGGGGCTCTCCTGCAAACACTAGTTTTTCACTATTTGAGGATCTTTTTGAGTGGGTGATTTCATTTTAGGGAATGAGGGTTTCTAAGTTTTCACAACTATGGGGAATCTTGTAATGACCCCTTCGTTACGACTACAAGTGAAGTAGAAGTGCAATTGTTTTTTTTTGTTTTTAGGCAAGAAGGTGACGACGACAATAATTAACCACACCATTGATGATGAATGCAAGCACACAGTCCAGGCAATAGGCAGCTATGACACCACGCAGTGAAACAAGGGAAACTGGGTGAAACATGAGTAGAACAACAAGGAGGAATAACCACCCTCCCAATGCAACAAGGCATGCCTACAAGCTAAGGTACAACATCCCCCTCCCAACACAACGACCAAGGATGACAAGACTAGAAGCTCAAGGCACATGAACCAAATGCGTGAAGGCATTCCAACCATGTGCCTAAAGCTACTTACAATGCTCATCAACACTTGCACATAACGCACTGACTCTGGTCAAGTTCTTGATTGCTTCTACCCAATAGGGTGCGCCATGATCCCCTCATCAAGAATCATGCTGTCCCCAGGTGAAAAATGCGTCAATAACTTTGGTAAAACACATCCTATTTAGAACAAGGTCTCTAGATAAATCCGATGGGCTAGGACGAAACAATGGAAAAGGAGACTACACCAACACCCCAAGCAACGGGTCAGCAAGACACAAGATGATGTCAAAAAGAAAAAAAAAGTTGTTACATGGTCATGCAACAACCCAACCCATTCATCTAGTCTGATCTGGATAATTACAAATTTAAATTTTATCATTAAATGCACTCTAACTTAGCCAGTGTAACTTACCTTTAGTCAAGACTTACCAAAATCATTTAAGCATTAAGTTCCAATTAATTTGGGGCAATTCTAAATTAATCCCAACTTACATATTACTAGAAAAGACATCATATGACAACCTTAACCATTTCAAGGAGGAATACTACAATGAAACACTTATCAACACCTTAATTTACATCATGCTATCTATCTATACTAGTCGCCCCCAATGACAATTGTCTATGAACATTAAAAAGACTCTGCTAAGAAGTGACACTGCCATTAAAGCCATATTCAATCAATGAAAAAATAATTCCAGAACCATATAATTAGATTTACTGTCGTATGCATTTAATAAGATTTACTCCCTTCAATATTAAATGATAATTTACTGTCAGATGCACTTAATAAGATTTATTGCCTTAGATATTAAATGAGATTTACTGCCAATGCAATCAATAAGATTTACTGCCTTAAATATTAAATGTGAATTTACTGCCAGATGCACTTAATAAGATTTACTACCTTAAATATTAAATGAGAATTTACTGCGAGATGCACTTAATATGATTTATTGCCTTAAATATTAAATGAGAATTTACTGCCAGATAAAAGTAAAACTCAGAGGTAAAAGTAAAATCGCTAAGTCAACAATAGTATTTGATATCATTCAGAGATGTGATAGGCATAATTGAGATATGATATAAAGGAATCACATCGTTGTCAATAAAAATTTAGGCAAATGTAGTACAATCACACTAGAATGGATTTGCATGGCTGTCAACACTTAAAAGGGAAAATCGTTGGGCAAAACATACCAGATTAAAAACTACATTGCTATCATTTAACCTATGAGCAAATATCATCATGCAAACATGCCAGAAGGAAATTTTACATTACCATCATTCATATATAAGTAAATCATTGTGCAACATGCCAAAAGGGAATTTACATTGCTATCATTCAATACATGAGAAAAATCGATGTGAAAGCATACCATAAGGAATTTACATTTACTAGGATTTATATAAAAGCAAAATCACAGTTAGAAACGTGGTCATACCAACAACAAACACAATCTATCATCTAAAGAAAAATTGCAGTTTGAAACGTGGTCATACCAGTAGCAAAAACAATCTATCATCTAAAGCAAAATTCGCGGTCCAATCGACAACAAACTAAATCAACAAATGAGGGAAAAATGTGTCCCTTCAACAACACTCGCAGTCAACCATATGCGCTACACATTAAGGGGGAAAACGTCATTACACAAGTTAAAAAATTTTGGTGGTTATCAGGAGTTACTCCAATCGCTGAAATAAGGTATCTTCGTGGTAATTTACTGCGGAAGGCGCTATAAATTATGGAATAAAAAGTTGGTCTATTGGTCAAATAACATGTAGGATAAACGGTCTGGGACATAATTTGTGGTTATTTATATCAAACTCAGTCACATTTAATAGGTAAAACGTGGGCATTTAAACAACAATTTCGGTCTCATTTTAAAAGAAAAATCGTGGGAATTTAAACAACAATCTCATAATCATTTTAAAAGAAAAATCATGGGCATTTCAACAACAATATATGTCAACTTTTAAAAGCAAAAACATGGGCATTTCAACAACAATCACTGTCAATGTTTAAAACAAAAAATGTGGGCATTTCAATAACAATCTCTGCCAACATTTAAAAGAAAAAACGTGGGCACTTCAACAACAGTCTCATACACATTTTAAATGGAAAAATCGTGGTTTTCCTTTTCATTTCCTGGATTCAAAATGAAAACGAATACAGGAAAGACCAAAACACCCTTCCCTTACTAGGATACCAATTATAAAAACACAGACAGGGAGATGATTTTGTTTTTCCATTGCCAGGATACCAATACAACGTAGACATGAATAACACAAAAGCATTTTTCCATTTACAGGATACCAAATATAAAAATGAAGATAGGGAATCAAATCGTTTTTCCATTTCCAGTATACCATTACAATGCAGACATGAATAACAAATAAAAATGTTTTTCCATTTCCAGGTTACCAATACAAAAATGGAAACAGGAAATCAAACCGTTTTTCCATTGCCAGAATACCAATACAATGCAAACAACAGTAAGATAAACACAAGGATCCAATGGGAAAAGTCATTGAAATGATCGTAGGGATTCTATTGGTAAAGGTGCAGAGAAAAACCAACAAGGACGCTAGATGGCGCAAGTCAAACAATCAACCAAGGATAATAACGGAGGCAGGCAACTAACAGGAATGCCCTTCGCTCACCATCCACGCATAGAAAAGTAGGGCCTTGAGATCCATAGGTATATTAACTCCGAAGCGACAACCATAGATCATGCTCCTGGCTGACTGATTAGGCGAGAACCGATGAGCTAGGGACGAAAGGCAAAAAAAACCACAATCTTCACAAATAAATACACCATAGGGAAATCAAGACATGTCGGGAATCAAAGTCCATGGGAGTCAATCAGTCATCGAGCTATAGGCCATGGAAAAATTCAGTCATCAACTAGAGCGCTAAGACAATCAATTTACTTACCCAATTAAACATGCAGATCCAAAGCATAAATCCTACTAAAATCTACCATGCAAAAATAAAGAAAGTGTATTGTTGCCTGATCACCCGCTCTGAGTTGATGTCTCACGCGCTCCGTGAAACTCCTTCTTCTCGACTGACGAGACTTCATAGGTACCTCCCAGCCAATGCTATGAGTAATATTCTTCTCCCTTAGCCCCCCGAGCCACAAAGGGGCCACACACACTAACCATAGAATCAACTAGCTCCCAACTCACCTCGCAAAGCCGAGCTACCACTCCTCCCCAAGTCGAGCTACCACTCCTCACCAAGATGGGTATCCCAAATCCCACAAGCTACGTCAGTCAAGTATCTATTTATGTAGCATAACATTATGAAAAATAGAAGAGATCCATCATCCTTCTCCTCCCTCCATTCTATAGAGTTTCGAACTCCCTTACCTTCCCAAAATCCCATTTTATTAAAAGTTTAATAAATTAATCTATAAAAATTCCTCCCCGTATATCTGTCACCCATCCCCTTCATTCCTCCAAAAACTAATTTCTTTAATTAATTAATTATCCTTATTTCCCTCACCACCTAGAGTCATTCCTATAATCTCTCCTAGGTGTCCCCAAATTCCCTTACAAGTTTTAATGACTTTCCCCATTACCAATTTAATAATTGAGTTAATTTAGAAAGTTATTAAATGCTAGATACCTTACTAAGTTTGATTTTCTGCTTTTTCTCTTGTATTTCCATTTTATTTTTATGTTTCCCTATTTTCCTAGTTTCCTAATTATTTTAGAACACAATTTGGGAGGTGTAGAAATTAAATTTTTCCCTTTTCCCTGTTTAATTAATAAATTTTAAATTATCATAATATAATAAAACAATTATTTCCCCCTTTTTTTAACTTTAATCCCAACATATTTTTATGAATCAATTAAATTGCTTACTCCCTTCTTGTTCCAATATTAATGAAGATTATCATCATTATTTATTTTATATATATATATATAAGGATATACAAGTTCTACCACTTGTATATTTTAGACCTAGACTTTAATTTTCATGTTGGACGACAATTTATTAGGGAAATTGTTTTAAAATTTTCTTATCATGTTACTCATCCTAAGTCCATCTAGGTTCATTCATTTATCATTAACAACACGACGTGCCCTTCAGGACACACTAGGGGCTCCAAGGGTGACACTCGCCTGATATGTTTCCCTTGCGCGATGTGCCCTTCAGGATGCACTACATGCTCCAAGGGTGCCACCCACCTCTTTCCATTTTTCTTGCCCAACATGGCCTTCAGGACGCAACACATTCTCTAAGGGTGCCACTCGCCTCTTGTTTGACTTGGTAGACATCAAAAACCCCTGGAGTCAATACTCCACCAGGTGAACTTGTGGGAGACTAAGGGCCTCTAAGGAATAATTCCCCCGCCTTACTGTGCAACCCTTAGAATCATCGTGAGCGATTGTCGCACTCTGCCCTCATGACATCATGGGTCCTCTCAAACTAGGTAAACGTTAACCTATAGTTCGAGCCACGATGGGAGTTCTAGTAGGTTGTGGCAGGGCTACTGTTGTAATATACGAGATATAAAATGTATGCAAAATAGAAATAAAATGCTAGTAATGGCATAATAACAACAATATAACCAGAACATTCACCACAATAACACTGAAATGATATAAGAATAACAATAGAAATAGCACTTTGAATTTGAAAGCAATGTTCATGGGCCTCTTCGAGGGGGAAAACTCCAGTTGAGCAGAGCTCTATTACAATAATATACAAGCTAGGGTTCTCATACCCTCGACTCCTATTTATACTAAAAAGAAGCATGTAGAGGAAGATCCTTCTAGAAGCAGAAGTTTCTATTAGGTCTTCTTACATATGTCGTATTCTATTTTATTGAAAGGACTTATTAATATTGACCTTTACTACATCCAAATATATTGTTCTACCTATGTTTGGGCTAGGACCCTAACATGTCCGCCCCCTTAAAAACAACCTTGTCCTCAAGGCTTGAGATGAGGAAATTTTTGCAGAATGGTAGCTGGTTCCCATGTGGCGTCTGCTGGATTTGTATCTTTCCATTGGACTAGAACTTTCTTGATGGTTCTCTGACGTAGGCGATGCTCATGATGGTCCAAAACTACTTCTGGTTGTAGCAAAATGGTTCCTTCTTCAGCTAACTCTGGAAGGTTGGTTTGAATTTGGAACTTACCTCCAATCACCTTCTTTAAGCATGAAACATGAAAAACAGGATGTAGCTTCGAATGGATGGGAAAAGCTAACTGATAGGTGACTTGTCCCAGACGCTTGAGCATAGTATAAGGACCGTAAAATATGGGCGCTAGCTTCTCACAATGCTCGGCCTTGAGAGAAGTTTTCTTGTAAGGTTGTAGTCGAAGAAACACTTGGTCCCATTCTTCAAATTGACGTTTAGAGCGACCTTGATCTGCTTGTTGCTTCATGTGATTTTGTACCATGACCAAATTCTCTTAGAGGGTATGAAAATAGCCTCTCGAGCTCTAGGTGTTAGGTCAACCGCCTGGACCTTCAAGGCCCCCAGTAAGTATGAGATAACTGAAGGTGGCTTATGTCCATATACTGCCTCAAAAGGAGTCATGCATGTAGCTGTATGGTATGAAGTGTTGTACCACCATTCAGCTAGGGGTAACCATTGAGCTCACTGATTTTTCTTTTCCGAGGAAAAACGCCTCAAATATGTTTCCAAACACTTGTTGACAACTTTCGTTTTCCCATCAATCTGGGGATTATAAGCTGTGCTGAGATACAATTATGTGCCTTGTATCTTGAACAATTCTTGCCAAAAATTGCTTGTGAAAGTTGGGTCGCAATCATAAACAATAGAGTGTGGCATGCCATGAAGCTTGAAGACCTGATCCATGAAAATTTGAGCCACCGTGGATGTTGTAAATGGGTGTTGAAGGGTGCATAAATGAGCATACTTGGAAAGGCGATCAACAACCACCATGATGACGGATATATTTCTCGATTTGGGTAAGCCAGTAATAAAATCCATAGAGATATCCTTCCAAATAGCAGGTGGAATCA
>ML778084.1:450633-503322 GCA_009831015.1 Picea engelmannii | reverse complement strand
TGAAAAAGAAAGGTTTTCCCGGTTGAGGGTTTCCGGTAAAGATCTCTGTGTATTCTGTGTATGAGCCATTGATTAATTTCTGTATTGCTTAAGAATATATATGCATTGCTTTACTTCGCAGGTTTAAAACTTACACTTTTGATCATCTATATTAGGGTTGATCACCTCCTTGCAATATCTTTATTTTATTTTATCCTCTAATTCTTTATTGGGTTAGATGTAATAATCTTTTTAATATTATAGTTATTATGGAGAATCACCTCTTCCTTTATTCCCCATTGATTTAGCCAAGACTTGACATGTTTATGTCATCCCCTCTTGAGTCATAAGTGGTTTTGGAAGTTTGAAGCAATTTTTTGGGAAACCTCTTGTCATCGATGTTGTTTATCTTGTTCTTGTACATTAGGCACCAACCCAGAGCCCTATTATCAATGGGGGGAATTATTGCTTCTATGAGGAACATAGGATCGAGTGTATTTCCTTTAATTTTGAGATACTAGGTTATAAAATCTTTTGGATATGTTCTATATTTCTCTAGAATTCTCTACAGATATTACATTCCCAAACTTCACTTCCATATAAGATAATCATAGTGAAAATAGTCTCAAATAATAGTTTTTTCTTATCCCATAGCCAAAGGTTTACTAATTTACAAGTTTTTTAAGCTCATAATAAACTTTCCACCAATCATTTATCATTTTCTCAATACTGTAGTTCTAGTTGAGCTTGTGATGAATATGGATTCTAAGATATTTGTATGAAGACAGTTCCTCCACGCTATTGTTGTCATATACGAAAGTATTGTAAGTGACGTTTTTTTAATCTAATGATCATAACCTTTGTTTTGTTAGTGTTAGTAGTCATATCCATACTAGAGCAGAAATCCTTGAGGATTCTTAGTTGATCCTTGAGAACATAGGGACTCCTTGCCATAAGAACAAAATCATTAGCAAAAAAAGAAGGATGATGACAACGCCAACGAGAGTCGGGTCGACACAACCTACTTCTTCCAAACAATCTTCTAACTTGTTAATGCATATGTCAAAAAGGGTAAGGGAAAGGGGACAACCTTCCTTGAATCCTATATTACTATTGATTTCTTCTCACCAATCCTTAGTGAGCATAAAAGTTGAAAAAAATGTTCTGATATAACATGACCGCAACAACTCTTGTCTTGAAAGGAACTTTTACCTCTTCCAACCTATTCCAAATGTTAATCATAGGCACAATGTCAAAAAATATTAAAGTAAAAAAAAAAATAAAAAAATTGGTTTGATTATTACCACACTCCTTCACAATGATTTTAAGCATAACAATGTGTTTAATAAATGCATAAAAACTTCTAAATCCAAATTAAAGATAAATATTTTTAATTAAAAATTCTCACAAATTTTATGACATAAGATTTATAAGAAATTGAATTTCTCAATATTATCATAGCACACACATTTTTTTAAGATACATCTAAAACATTGGGACTTGTATGTAATTCTATTCTCATAAACTAATTTATTCTCATTTTATCATGGGTTCTTTCATGTACTAAAATCGTTAAAAAAGTATTTTTAAGAATGGTATTCTATATATTGTATGAAAGTTTTAATCCTCATCATAATGTATTTTTAAGAATTAAAATTATAATTACATTTGATGAAATACAATTTAGTATATATAAAGTTTATATTTATAAATTATAACAATGAAATACCACTCCAAACACATTTTAATTTTAATAGCATATTTTGCATTTATTTTTTTATTTTTTTATATTTATTTCATAATAATAATTTCAAATCAAATCTTCTATCCTTGACCAATCAGATATGAGAGCAGTGTTAGATAATAGGGGTAGATTTTAATATCATCACCTCTCTAGAGGAGAAGTGAGGGGGAGTTAGAAAAAATTGGCATTTGATCAAATATCTTCACTTAATTGACATTGAAGCACATAATGGAATATTCACTTAGAAGAACAAATTCTTAGGATCGAATTAAGTTGTGTGATAGATAGATCGGTTCTTGTTTTAGAGTCTCTAATGCTAGAAGGCCCTCTACTGGAAGTAAACATTCTCCCTAAAGCAGGGTCTGACCTTTCGTCGGTTCAGTTCTAGATGGACACCATCTCTGGTCCAAAGTTCAAGCCCTTCAAGTTTGAAAAATTATGGCTAACTCATCCATATTTTTAGGAGCTTTCCAATACATGGTGGTCATAAGAAGATACTACACAGGACACATTAATGTATAAGTTTCAACAGAAATTGAAGAGATTGAAGAAAAGTCTAAAAAGTTGGAACAAAAATGTTTTTGACAACATCTTCCAAGATCGGCTATGTATTGAGAAAATACTGGAAGAAATCCAGAGGTAATATATTTCACATGGGTCTAATGAATTCCTAAAAATAGAAGAGTCAGTGAAAAAGAACTTGAGGAATGATACCAGCAGGAGGAAACTCTATGGTGTCAAAAATCAAGATTGTAATGGCTTAAATAAGGGGAAAAGAATACCAAGTTATTCCACATATCAATGATACACCGAAGGCACATAAACTGGATTTATAAGTTGGATAATGAACATGGTGATCCTCTCATGGAACATGTAGACATGGAGAATGATTTGGTTAACTAATACAAAACTCTCCTCTCAAAAACCGTTTGGGACAGGTCTAAAGCCATCAATAAAATAGCAAGGCACATTCTGAAGCTCATCTCTCTAGAACAAAATGAATCACTCATGAGACCCATTTCAATAGAGGAGATAGATCAAGAAATGAAAGAAATTCCAGCAAGAAAAGCATCAGGACTGGACGGATTCACCACAGACTTCTTCCACCATTGTTTGTCGATGATACGGGAAGAGGTATGGAAAGTAGTAGAAGATTCATGTGCATTAGGTAAAATTATATCAGAACTAAATGCTACCTTCCTTTGCTCATACCGAAGGAGGAAATGGTCACCCATCCAAAGAAAGTTCGACACATTGCACCTTGCAATGTAATCTACAATACTGTAACAAAAGTTATTTCCTAAGGCTAAAGGCCATCCTCCCCTTCATCATCTCCAAGGAGCAGATGGGTTATGTGGAAGGTCGGCAAATTCTAGACAACATTATTCTAAATCATGAGGTGATACACTCTCTTAAATCTACAAAAACTCTAGGTATGATAATTAAACTGGACCTCTCCTAATCTTTTGATATAAAGAGTTGGAAATATATGCAATCAATACTTTTGTATTTTGGTTTCACTTATGAGTGGGCCAGTTCGATTGAAAATTTAACTCCCGTGACCTTCTTATCTATCTTGGTAAATGGTGCTCTGTAAAAAAACATTTTCTCCCAAAAGGGGAATCCTTCAAGGAGACACTCTCTCCCCTTTTGATGACACATCCCCCTCCTCAACCCGCAGGTCAGAATGTCCACGCCAACAGGATTGTTCTTCTCTCCTTGGCCCGAAGAGCTCTCAGCAATGGCTCCTCTATTTCCCTTTCAGGAAATCTGCACCCTCAACTAACTTCAAGAAATTCCCCCTTTATATCTCGGGAGGTCGGACTTTGCACCTTCGTGAATCCGTTGGTCAAGCGCCTTGTCTCCAATCTCCGAAACCCCAAAACAATCAACGTTGACCCTTCCTCTTTCCCTTTCAGGATTTTCCTTATCGAGATTTCAGCGGTCCCGGTGTCAAGCAACTTGTTCCCATGATTCCCGAAACCTGGTTTTCCAAAATTCCAATGCGCTCATAAGGTTGACTTTTCAACGCCCCTTTACTTCTGTCGGGACTTCGGACTTCACAATATCGTGAATCCTAATGCAAGGGACTCGGATATTTACCCCGCGAAAACTAGAAATGGTCAACAGAGTTTGACTCCGTGTCGGTAGTGCGCCACCTGTCTGCCTCGCTAATTCCTCTAGTCCCACACCGTCCTTTTATCCTTCGGGACTTTGCGTTTCTTGATATCCTGATTCCCATTGCAAAGTTTACGGGACTTCCACCTATGAAATCCCGAAATAGGAATCCTCTTGCAAATCCAATGACCCTTGTGGCTTGGATCTACAGTCCTACTCCTCCTAAGATTATAACCTTTAGGAGTACTTGTGGTAACTCCCCTGCTCTTTCGTGAGATCTGACGGCTCACGGGACTTTGGGATTTCTCCTTAGAGAATTCTGACCATTTGTTTCCCTCTGAGAACCTCTGCACAAATTAAACAAGGAATATCTCTCCATGGAACTCGTCGTCCTGCGGTCCCTTGTCACTACGCCTTCCTTCGAACTTCCTAAGGTGCTTGGACGTCATCCTTCCTTCGACCCTTTTGAAAGTCTGAATCCTTCTAAGCTTTCTCCAGCTCTTCGCCTTTCATAAAACCCCTGCTCGCACTCCTTGTGGCAAACCTTCAAACACTTTAAATGTTTGACTCCCTTCGACTCTGCGCACACCTGCAACAACAGTCTCTCAATACTTCACTCAGGTTCACAACCCTGAGACTTCACTCGACTTGCGCACTCCTTGCATGGCTCCTGTGCCTAACTGCACTTCTGAATGAATGAGAACAAAGCTATATATTCTGAACCTTCAAAGAAAACCCTCTGAACCCCTTGTCGACGCACTCCTTGCAGACAATTCAACTGCACTCCTTGCAGGAACTCTGGCTCAGATAGAGAAATAATTGAAACTCATTTCTCTTACTCTCCCTCTCTCAGAATTCAAACATTCAACAAGAAATCATTCATACATAGCATAAAAGAAAATGTACAGTAGAAAGAGTAAAATAACCATGAGCATAACATTCAATATACCTACACAGAGAACAAACACGACGCCATGAATTTGAATCAAAGCTTTCTCTATTAACTCAAATCTCTGTACATGGGTGTCTTCACGCAGCTCTCTGCTCTTTTTTCTTCTATGCTCTTCAAAATATTCATAAAGTTACAATACACAATGACGGTGTCTATATCTTGTTTCCCTCTTGCACTCCAAAACTGTCTAATCTAACATTCAACTCCATCTACTTACATTAACTACCATAAATGCCTTTTACCTACTAAGGATGAGAGAAAATCGCTCAAGGTCCGATTACATTTTACAAGTGCCCTCCTTATTAATTATCTCATTTAAGGTTGGTGCATTTACTTCAATACAATTTCAAAATTTGCGTTCGGCGCTTGTCCAGCTATCTGTTGTCTCCACGCTGGCTCGCTTGAGATGCTCCTACATCATACTCCCTTGCTTGAAAATTTTCATGGGCTCCTGTCCATGAACTCGTGCACAGTCTGTCTATGCTTTTGGATCTTTGCTTCACTCTCCCAGTTGGCATCTTCAACTGGATAGCCCTTCCACTTGACCAAATATTCAAAGTATTTCTTTCGCCTGGTCTTCTTGCTCACCCTTTTGTCCACTATGCGCTCCATCTGCGGCTTTTCTGCAACTGGCATCTGCTTTGTCCACTAGATCACTGGTTGTTCATTTCCTGTCCCTGCTTCCTCAGTTTTATATGGGTACAAATATGATATATTGAATATCGGAGAAATTTCAATCCCATCAGGTAATTCAATCTCATAAGAATTCACCCAAAATTTCTTTAAGACCTTACATGGTTTGATTTTCTTCATCTTCATCTTATTATATGTTCCTCTCGGAAACCTTTCCTTTCTCAAATGTGCTAGAATCAAATCACGAACCTCAAATCGAAGTTGTTTCTTGTGTTGATTTTCTCTGCATTTATATTCCTGGTTCGAACTCTACAGTTGCTCCTTCACCTGGTTGTGAAGTTCCTTCATCGCCTCTGCGAAAGTTTCTGCACTAGCGCTCCTAGTTGAAATCTGTTCTGAATCCATCAATTCAGAAATTATTCTTGGTTGCATGCCATAGACAATCTGAAATGGAATTTTCCCTGTGCTTCTATTAACCGAGTCATTATAAGAAAACTATGCCTATGGTAATATGTTGTCCCACTGGCTGTGGTGTTCTGTCACCAGGCTTCTCAACAAGTCTCCCAGACTTATGTTCACTACTTTTGTCTGTCCATCCATCTGAGGATGATAAGACGAACTAAACACCAAGTTAGTTCCCAGCTTCTTCCATAAGGTCCTCCAAAAGTGTCCTATGAACTTAGTGTCTTGATCCGAAACTGTGCTCCTTGGTAAGACGTGAAGTCGAATGACTTCTTTGAAAAACGGGTTCGCAATGTGAGTTGCGTCACTGGTCTTCTGACATGGAATGAAGTGTGCCATCTTGGAAAATCTATCCACCACCACAAATATTGAGTCAAATCCTCTTTGTGTTCTAGGCAACCCAATATAAAATCCATGCTGATTGCATCCCACGGCATCTCAGGTATGGGCAATGGTTGATAAAACCCCGCATTCTGTATTCTTCCCTTCGAATGCTGGCAAATTCTGCATCTGTCCACGAATATCTTGACGTATACTCGCATTTCCGGCCAAAAATATGACTCATTCAATTTTGCGAACGTCTTGTCATGACCAAAGTGCCCTGCCAATTCTCCACTGTGCTTCTCCTTCAACAACTTCTCCCTCATTGAACATTTCGGAATACACAGCTGATTACCTTTAAACAGTAATCCTTCCTGGATCATGTATTTTTCACATTGGCTTCTATCTCTGAGAATTGGATTCTCAGTTGCTTCATATGCTTCTTTAAAATATGGATCATCTCCGTACATGTTCCTGAGATCATCAAAACCCAATGTTTTGACTCTGAACTCCTGCAACAACAAACACTTCCTACTCAAAGCATCAACAACTTTGTTAGCAGTACCAGAAATATGTTTAATCACAAAAGTAAAATTCTGCATATATTCAACCCATTTGATATGTCTCTGATTCAACTTTTCCTGTTGAGTCACAAATTGCAGTGCATGATTGTCACTGTATAAGACAAACTCTTTCGGGATCAAGTAATGTCTCCATTTCTTTAATGCCTGTATGATAGCATATAATTCCTTATCATACGTGGAGTATTTCACTTTTGCTTCATTCAGTTTCTTGCTGAAGTATGCTATCGACCTGTCCTCTTGACTCAAGACTGCCCCTATTGCAAATCCACTTGCATCGCATTTCACTTGAAATTTCTTTTGGAAATCCGGCAACACCATAATCGATTGTTCCGTAATCTTCCTCTTCAACAGATTAAAAATATTCTCAGCCTCTTCAGTCCAGTGAAAAGACTTGTGTCTTTTCTTCACTATGTCCATCATCGGTGCACTAATTCCACTGAAATTCCTCATGAATTTTCGGTACAAACTAGCCAATACGTGAAAAATTCTCACCTCAAATATATTCTTCGGTGATGGCCAATTCTTAATTACCTCCACCTTATCCGGATCCATCCTCAAATCATCCGCAGAAATAACAAACCCCAAGTAAATGAGCTCTGTCCTCATGAATGAGGATTTCTTCATGTTTATCAACAACTTCTCCTGCTGTAATTTCTGCATTACTGTAGCCAAATGCTTCAGATGCTCTGCCACTGTTTTACTGAAAATTAGTATGTCATCCAGATATATGATAGAAAAATTTTCGATGAACTCCCTCAGGACTTCGTTCATCAACCTCATGAAGGTACTTGGTGCGTTTGTTAAGACAAATGGCATAACAAGCCATTCATACAACCCTTCGTTTGTTTTGAAGGTTGTCTTCCACTCATCACCTTCTCTCATGCGGATTTGATGATAACCGCTTTTCAAATCAATCTTTGAAAAATAATTTTCTCCAGTCAAGAAATCCATCAGATCATCCATCCTTGGTAATGGAAATCTATACCTAATGGTTATCTTGTTGATCGCCCTCGAGTTAGTACACATCCTCCAGCCTCCGTCTTTCTTCGGAAATAGTATTGTTGGAACAAAACACGGACTCAAGCTTTCCCTGACCAAACCTTTGTCCAACAACTCCTGGACTTGTATTTTGACCTCTTCATTCTCTTGCGGCGTCAATCTGTACACGGCTTAGTTTGGAAAACTAGCTCCTGGTATGAGATCAATATGATGACTCACACTTCTGATCGGTGGCAACGAACGAGGTAATTCGTCCACTACTATATCAGCGAACTCTTCCAATAGTTCCTGAACCTCTTCTGGTAAATCGTCCACTCTTGTGTTGGTCAAAACAATCTTCGATTTCCTGGCCACAATGAATTGTGGATCCTCCTTCTTCTTAACCTCTCTAAGAAGTTCCTTCCCACTCATGAGAAGTACAGTGTTGCTTACTTCTGGTTTCACCTCCTTGTCCTTAATTGGAAGCAACATGTGAGTCCTCCCATTTTTCTCTAGGGTGTATGTGTTCATTCTCCCATCATGAATCACATTCCTGTCATATTGCCATGGTCTACCCAACAATAGATGACAAATATCCATGGGAATGACATCACAGAGTATCTTGTCATTATATCCTCCTATCTAAAATTCAACTAAACACTGTTTAGTGACAGTTACCTAATGTCCTTTTTGTAGCCATGAAACTCTGTATGGGCTTGGATGATCAATCGTCTCCAGCTCCAGATTTTCTACCATCTCTGTAGAAACGAGATTATCTGTGCTACCACTATCCACAATGACCTTGCATACCTTGTCCTTGGTTTTGCAAACAGTCCGAAAAAGTCTGGTTCTTTGGAATGAACTCTCCACCTCCTTCTCTAGTGTCAAAAGAGCTTTTCGCATCATCAGCGATCTTCCGCCTTCAGCGTCTTCTTCCTCAACATTTCGCCTCTGTGTTTCGGCAATGTGAGTTTCTCCACTCTCCTTCTTTTTATCTGGACACTCATAAGACTTGTGCCCATTCTTTCCACATGTGAAGCATGTTATTACTCTACCTCTTCCTCTTCCTCTACCTCTAGTACGAGGAAAAATATTATTATCAGCATAATCTCCTCTATGCTCAGTATGTTGTCCTCTCTATTCAGCATATTTCCCTCACTGTGAGCTTCCACCTCTCTCAGTTTGAGTCTGAGGTTACTTCCAGTCCTCCTTGGGATTATGATATTTATCCTGGGCAACTGATTTGCCTCTGGGATGACTTCTGCCTCAGCCTCTCTGACCCTGCTTTCGGCTCAACTTCTCTTCAGCCTTTAGAGCCATATGATAAGCATCTTCCACCGTTCAGATGGTTACCATGCTCATCTCATCCTGAATGTCGTATCTCAGGCCATTCATGTATCTGGAAACCTTTTCATCATCACTTTCTGGATGACCTGCCCTGATGTTCAACCTGTAGAATTCTTCAGTATATTCTTTCACTGTCATCAACTTCTGTCTCAGGTTCTGGATCCTCCTGAATAGAGTCATTTGATAATCCTTGGGGATGAATTTTGCCTTCATCTTCTTGATCATCCTATCCCAGCATTTCATCTTCTGCTTGCCTTTGCAGCGTCTGTCAGCTTGTACTTCATCCCACCACAATGTTGCATGTCCCTTCAATCTTGTGACAGCATGCTTGACCTTCTTGTCCTCTTCGACATATTCATAGTCAAAGTATGTGTCCAAAGCTCTAATCCAGTCTAGAAGCTCCTCTACATCCATATTTCCCTCGTAAACTGGAATGTCCAGTTTTGCTCTTGCACCCATTCTTGCAATAGCTCTAATCAAGCGTTCGTTTGCTGCATCTTCAGCTACAACTTCTTCTTCATGTTCAACCTCAATTTCACTTTTGGAATCACTAAGATCCCCAGCACTGACTGTGCGCCTCTCTGTTGTCTCCATGTCTTCGATTCTAGTGCGTAAATCACGCATTTCTTTTTCCATGGCTGGATCAGTCATCTGCCTACCTCTTCTTCTTGGAATTTCCCTCTCCTCTGGTGGATAAGGTGTTTGTCTGTCCCTTATCCTTGGCAGCATGATGAATTATCTTTTTCTCTGCTACAGAAAGAAAAGAACCTTTCTGAGCTCTGATACCAAATGATGATGCATCCCCCTCCTCAACCCACAGGTCGGAAGTTCCACGCCAAAAGGATCGTTCTTCTCTCCTTGGCCCGAAGAGCTCTTAGAAATGGCTCTTCTATTTCCCTTTTGGGAAATCTGCACCCATAACTAACTTCAAGAAATTCCCCTTTTATACCTCGGGAGGTCGGACTTCGCACCTTCGCGAATCCGTTGGTCAAGTGCCTTGTCTCCAATCTTCGAAACCCAAAAACAGTCAACGCTGACCCTTCCTCTTTCCCTTTCGAGATTTTCCTTATCGCGATTTCGATGGTCCCGGTGTCAAGAAACTTGTTCCCACGATTCTCGAAACCCGATTTTTCGAAATTTCGATGCGCTCACAAGGTTGAATTTTCAATGCCCCTTTACTTCTATCAGGACTTGAAACTTTGCAATATCGCAAATCCTAATGCAAGGGACTCGGATCTTTACCCCGCGAAAACCCGAAATGGTCAACGGAGTTTGACTCCGTGTCGGTAGTGCGCCACCTGTCTGCCTCGCTAATTCCTCCGGTCCCACACCATCCTTTTAGCCTTAGGGACTTCATGTTTTGTGATATCGTGATTCCCGTTGCAAAGTTTACGGGACTTCCACCTACGAAATCTCGAAATAGGAATCTGCTTGCAAATCGAATGACTCTTGTGGCTTGGATCTATGGTCCTACTCCTCCTAAGATTATAACCTTTAGGATTACTTGTGGTAACTCCCCTGCTCTTTCATGAGATTTGACGGCTCACAGGACTTTGCGATTTCTCCTCAGATAATTCTGACAGTCTGTTTCCCTCTGAGAACCTCTGCACACATTAAACAAGGAGTCTCTCTCCGTGGAACTCGTCCTCTTACGATCCCTCATCACTACGCCTTCCTTCGAACTTCCTAAGGTGCTTGGACGCCTTCCTTCCTTCAACCCTTTCGAAAGTCTGAATCCTTCTGATGTTTCTCCAACTCTGCGCCTTTCATAAAACCCCTACTCACACTCCTTGTGGAAAACCTTCAAACACTTTAAATGTTTGACTCCCTTCGACTCTACACACACCTGCAACAGCAGTCTCTCAATACTTCACGCAGGTTCGCAACCCTGAGACTTCACTCACCCTGTGCACTCCTTGCACGGCTCCTGTGCCTAAATACACTTCTGAGTGAATGAGAACAAAGCTATCTATTCTGAACTTTCAGAGACAACCCTCTGAACCCTTTGTCGATGCACTCCTTGTGGACAATTCAACTACACTCCTTGCAGGAACTCTGGCTCAGATAGAGAAACAATTGAAACTCATTTCCCTTACTCTCCCTCTCTCAGATTTCAAACATTCAACAAGAAATCATTCATACATAGCATAAAAGAAAATGTATAGAAGAAAGAGTAAAATAACCATGAGCATAACATTCAATATACATACACAAAGAACAAACACGATGTCATAAATTTGAATCAAAGCTTTCTCTATTAACTCAAATCTCTGTACATGGGTGTCTTCACACAACTCTCTTCTCTTTTTTCTTCTATGCTCTTCAAAATCTTCATAATGTTACAATACACAATGAGGGTGTCTATATCCTGTTTCCCTCTTGCGCTCCAAAACTGTCTAATCTAACATTCAATTCCATATACTTACATTAACTACCATAAATACCTTTTACCTACTAAGGACGAGAGTGAATCTCTCAAGGTTCGATTACATTTTACAAGTGTGCTCCTTATTAATTATCTCATTTAAGGTTGGCGCATTTACTTCAAGACAATTTCAAAATTTGCATTGGGCGCTTGTCCAGCTATCTGTTGTCTCTGCGCTGGCTCGCTTGAGATGCTCCTGCATCACCTTTCCTCTTTGTCATTATGGAATAAGGTCTAGGCCATTACATCAAATATTGCATTGTATAGGGTTCCCTTCAAGGTCTTACCATACATGGTATTCAACCTACTGCCTATCATAGTCAATTTGTAGACGATACCATATTATTGGGCTTACCCATGTCTAAGGAAGCATAGTCTAAGCTTAATACTATTTTATCGTATGTTAGTGATGCTTTAGAAATGCACATAAATCTTGATAAGTCCCAAACATTTTTATTTAATTCACCCATGGCTATTCAGAACCAAATTTCTCGATTTCTTGGCATCCCTAAGAGATCCCTTCCATCCAATTACCTTGGTATTTCTCTCACATAATTGGTCTCCAAAACTACAATACGGGCCCCCCTCTTTCAATATCTCACCAATCACCTAATCTCCTAGACCTTTCATTCACTTGACCTCATTGGTCACCTAGTTCTCATTAAATTCTTCATGCAAGATATTCCAACTGATCTCTTCTCTTCCCTTACTTCCCCTAAGTCGGTCCTTAAAGACCTTCAGAGCATTCAAAGAAAATTAATTTCGCAAGGGAACAAATCACAAAGAAATTGGGCTCTTGTCAACTGGGAAAATTTCTTCAAGCCAAATATCAACGTTCTTCTTTGCCTGAGGGATCCTTGGTTTCTCAATGAAGTAATGGGTGAAATGATTTGGCGGAGATGGCTTAAGAATCCGACAAAGCTATGGGAGAATCTATGGAAACAAACATATGCTCCGCAAATCAATGATGCCTAACTTATTCGATTATATGACCCAATTATGGGATAGATTATTTGGAATGTAGCTTGGCGCAAACATACTCTCATTCAACATCATGCCTTATGGGAATTAAGAGACGACAAGGATGCCCTCCTTTGGACAAATTCCTGGAAGAAAATTCCCCCATTGTCATCTCTTGAGTGCATTCAACTCCTCGAGACTCAAATGAAACACAAGGACTCTACAAAGGTACCATATTTATGGCAATCAACATACTATAACACAATGTGGAGGAATTGGAATATTTCTCACTCAGATCTTAACCTCCCTAAGAACTGCAATATGGATCCCTATAAAGAAATAACAGATCAAATAAAGGTCCAATGGAGAGATGGCAAGGAGATTTTGAGATGGGGTCATTCCACACTAGGCACTTTCACCATCAAAGAAGCCTACTTCATCAAATCAAATTTTCATGAGCTTCCCAAGGACCAGATATGGCATAAAATATGGAAGACAAACCTTTAGTCGAAAGTGTATTCCTTTCCGTTGCTCTTAATTCAGAATTTTTCTTTTAACATCGGATAACTTAAGCAAAAGAGGATTTACTAGGCCCTTTATTTTTCCACTCTACATACAACACGAGAAAAAAATTGAGCATCTTCTTAACAATTTCCCCTCCAGGAAAAACAATTGGGATAATGTGTCTCAAATAAGGAGGATATTTGATTGAATCAGAGATATAATCATTGCAACAATTCAGACGTGGTGGTTCATATCCCATCAAATGTCGATCCTTAACATAATCTGACATCTCTTTCTAGGATTTATGGTCTATCATGTATGGAAGGAGGGAAACCGAAGGATATTTCTCTCAAATCCCTCCTCGAGTGCTCAGGTATGTTCTAAAGTCTATGACAACATTCAAGAAACATTTGGATCAAAACAGTGATAACCTGAAGACCTCAAAAGTAACTCAAATGAAAGCATCACATTATCCCAGTGGAATCCTCACCTCATCCCAAGTATTTATTTTATTTTAAAATTTTAAATTATTTTACATTTTTAAGATGATGATGATATATTTATTTTTATTTTAAAATTTAAAATTTAAGTTTAAATTATTTTATTATTTTTTGATTGTGATGATGGTAATAATGATGAGGACGATGATATTTTCTTAATCTTATAAGTCCAAATTTAATTTTAAATTATTTTTGTATTTTTAGATGATGATGACACTATGACAATATGATTTTATTTCTATGCTTGAGAAGCATTAAGAAAAGAACTCCAAGATCACCATAGTTTTGATGAGTTAGAATGTTAGTAAGGTGAGTATTGTGATCAAATATTTTCAAATTGACATCTAATTTAGGTATACACATGACATTCTAAGAGAAACAAATTTTCATCTTCAGCGTTATTATTATCACAAAGATGAGATATTATTTTGACATGGGACATTTTTGGAATTGTCCAACACCCAGTTTCACTATGGAGCTCATCAGAGTTTTTATTTTATTTTTGCATTGTTGATTTTCTTCTTTATGCTAGTCAATACAAAGAGATAATTTTGATAGTCTATATTAGAGTTGATCACCTCCTTGTAATATCTTAATTTTATTTTATCCTCTAATTCTTTTTCGGGTTAGATGTAATAATCTTTTTAATATTATAGTTATTATGGAGAATCACCTCTTCCTTTATTCCCCATTGATTTAGCCAAGACTTGACATCTTTATTTCATCCCCTCTTGAGTCATAAGTGGTTTTGGGAGTTTAAAGAAATTTTTTGGGAAACCTCTTGTCTTCCATGTTGTTTATCTTGTTCTTGTACATTAGGCACCAACCCACAGCCCTATTCTCAATGGGGTAAATTATTGCTTCTATAAGGAGCATAAGATAGGGTGTATTTCCTTTAATTTTGAGATACTAGGTTATACAATATTTTGGATATGTTCTATCTTGCTCTAGAATTCTATTAAAATACTACATTCCCAAACTTCACATCCATATAAGATAATCATAGTGAAAATAGTCTTAAATAATAGTTTTTTCTTATCCCATATCCAAGGGTTTACTAATTTACAAGTTTTTTAAGCTCATAATAATCTTTCCACACACCATTTATCATTTTCTCAATATTGTAGTTGTAGTTGAGCTTGTGATGAATATAGATTCTAAGATATTTGTTTGAAGACAGTTCCTCCAAGCTATTGTTGTCATATATGAAAGTATTGTAAGTGACGTTTTTTTAATTTAATGATCATAACCTTTGTTATGTTAGTGTTAGTAGTCATATCCATACTAGAGCATAAATACTTGAGGATTATTAGTTGATCCCTGAGATCATAGGGACTCCTTGCCATAAGAAGAAAATCATTAGAAGAAAAAAAAAGGATGATGACTATGCCAACGAGAGTCGGACTGACATAACCTACTTCTTCCAAACAATCTTCTAACTTGTTAATCCATATGTCAAAAAGGGTAGGGGAAATGGGACAACCTTCCTTGAATCCTATATTACTATTGATTTCTTCTGACCAATCTTTAGTGGGCATAAAAGTTGAAAAAAATGTTCTGATATAACATGACCGCAACAACTCTCATCTTGAAAGGAACGTTTTCCTCTTCTAACCTAATCCAAAAGATAGTCATGGGCACAATGTCAAAAAATATTAAAGTCAACAAAAGAACAAAGGAAATTGGTTTTCTTATTACCACACTCCTTCACAATGATTTTAAGCATAACAATGTGTTTCATAATGCATAAAAACTTTTAAATACAAATTAAGGATAAATATTTTTAATTAAAAATTCTTACAAATTTTATGACATAAGATTTATGATTTTTATAAGAAATTGAATTTTTCAATATTATCATAGCACACATATATTTTTTAGATACATCTAAAACATTGGGACTTGTATGTAATTCTATTCTCATAAACTAATTTATTCTCATTTTATCATGGGTTCTTTCATGTACTAAAATCGTTAAAAATATATATTTATGAATGGTATTCTATATATTGTAGTTGAAAGTTTTAATCCTCATCATAATGTATTTTTAAGAATTAAAATTATAATTACATTTGATGAAATACAATTTAGTAGATATAAAGTTTAGATTTATAAATTATAGCAATGAAATACCACTCCAAACACATTTTAATTTTAATAGCATATTTTGCATTTAGTTTTTTAATTTTTTATATTTATTTCATAATAATAATTTCAAATCAAATCTTCTATCCTTGACCAATCACATATGAGAGTAGTGTTAGATAATAAGGGAAGATTTTAATATCATCGCCTCTCTATAGGAGAAGTGAGGGGGAGTTAGAATATTAGACATAAATAATAAAAACTTACAAAGTTTGATCGAATATCTTCACTTAATTGACATTGAAGCACATAATGGAATATTCACTTGGACAAACAAATGCTTAGGATCTAATTAAGTTGTGGGATGGATAGATCGTTTCCTTGTTTTAGAGTCTCTAATGCTAGAAGGCCCTCTAATGGAACTAAACATTCTCCCTAAATCAAGGTTTGACCTTTCGTCGGTTCAGTTCTAGATGGACACCATCTCTAGTCCAAAGTTCAAGCCCTTCAAGTTTGAAAAATTATGGCTAACTCATCCATATTTTTAGGAGCTTTCCAATACATGGTGGTCACAAGAAGATACTACACAAGACACGGTAATGTATAAGTTTCAACAGAACTTGAAGAGATTGAAGCAAAGTCTGAAAAGTTGGAACAAAAATGTTTTTGACAACATCTTCCAAGGTCGGCTATGTATTGAGAAAATACTAGAAGAAATCCAAAGGTAATATATTTCGCATGGGTCTAACGAATCCATGAAAATAGAAGAGTCACTGAAAAAGAACTTGAGGAATGATACCAGCAGGAGGAAACTCTATGGTGTCAAAAATCAAGATTGTAATGGCTCAAAGAAGAGGAAAAGAATACCAAGTTCTTCCACAGATCAATGATACACCGAAGGCACATAAACTAGATTTATAAGTTGGATAATGAACATGGTGATCCTCTCATGGAACATGTAGACATGGAGAATGATTTGGTTAACTATTACAAAGCTATCCTCTCAGAAATCATCTGGGACAGGTCTAAAGCCATCAATAAAATAGCAAGGCACATTCTGAAGCTCATCTCTCTGAAACAAAATGAAGCACTCATGAGACCCATTTCAATAGAGGAGATAGATCAAGAAATGAAATAAATTGTAGCAAGAAAAGTGTCAGGACTGGATAGATTCATCACAAACTTCTTCCACCATTGTGTGTTGATGATACGGGAAGAGGTATGGAAAGTAGTGGAAGATTCATGTGCATGTGCATCAAGTAAAATTCTATCAGAACTCAATGCTACCTTCCTCTGCTCATACCGAAGGAGGAAATGGTCACCCAACCAAAGAAAGTTCGACACATTGCACCTTGCAATGTAATCTACAATACTATAACAAAAGTTATTTCCTAAGGCTAAAGGTCATCCTCCCCTTCATTATCTCCAAGGAGAAGATGGGTTATGTGGAAGGTCTGCAGATTCTAGACAACATTATTTTGGATCATGAGGTGATACACTCTCTTAAATCTACAAAAACTCTAGGTATGCTAATTAAAGTGGACCTCTCCTAAGATTTTGATAGAATGAGTTGGAAATATATGCAATCAATACTTTTGTCTTTTGGTTTCACTTATGAGTGGGCTAGTTGGATTGACAATTTAACTTCCACAGCCTTCTTCTCTATCTTGGTAAATGGTGCTCTGTAAAAATCTTTTTCTCCCAAAAGGGGAATCCTTCAAGGAGACACTCTCTCCCCTTTCCTCTTTGTCATTATAGAATAAGGTCTAGGCCATTACATCAAATATTTCATTGTATAGGGTTCCCTTCAAGGTATTACCATACATGGTATTCAACCTACTGCCTATCATAGTCAATTTTTAGACGATACCATGTTATTGGGCTCACCCATGGCTAAGGAAGCATAGTCTAAGCTTAATACTATTTTATCGGATTTTAGTGATGCTTCAAAAATGCCCATAAATCTTGATAAGTCCCAAATATTTTTATTTAATTCACCCATGGCTATTCAGAACCAAATTTCTTGATTTCTTGGCATCCTTAAGAGATCCCTTCCATCTAATTACCTTGGTATTTTGCTCACAGACTTGGTCTCCAAAACTACAATATGGGCCCCCGTCATTCAATATCTCACCAATCACCTAATCTCCTGGACCTTTCATTCACTTCACCTGGTTGGTCACCTAGTGCTCATTAAATTCTTCCTACAAGCTATTCCAATTTATCTCTTCTCTTCCCTTACTTCTCCTAGGTTGATCCTTAAATACCTTCGAATCATTCAAAGAAAATTAATTTCGCAAGGGAACAAATCAAAAGGAAATTGGGCTCTTGTCAACTAGGAAAATCTCTTCAAGCCAAGTATCAATGATGGTCTTCGCCTAAGGGATCCTTGCTTTCTCAAATAAGTAATGAATGAAATGATTTGGTAGAGATGGCTTAAGAATCCGACAGAGCTATCATAGAAGCTATGGAAACAAGCATATGCTCCACAAATCAATGATTCCTAACTTATTCGATTATATGACCCAATTATGGGATCGATTATTTGGAATGTATCTTGGCGCAAACATCCTCTCATTCAACATCATGCCTTATGGGAATTTAGAGACGGAAAGGTTGCCCTCTTTTGGATAGATTCCTGGAAGAAACTTCCCCCACTTTCATCTCTTGATTGCATTCAACACCTCCAGACTCAAATGAAACACAAGGACTATACTAAGGTAGAATATTTATAGTAATCAACATACTATAACACAATGTGGAGGAATTGGAATATTTCACACTCAGATCTCAACCTCCCTAAGAACTGCAATATGGATCCCTATAAAGAAATAACAAATCAAAGAAAGGTTTGATGGAGATATGGAAAGGAGATTTTGAAATGGGGTCATTCCACACCGGGCACTTTCACCATCAAAGAAGCCTACTTCATCAAAGAAAATTTCCATGAGCTTCCCAAGGACCAGATATGGCATACAATATGGAAGACAAACCTTTAGTCGAAAGTTTCTTCTTTTCTCTCGCTCTTAATTCATATATTTCTTTTAACATGGGATAACTTAAGGAAAATAGGATTTACTGGGAGCCTTATTTTTCCACTCTACATGCAAGTCAAGAAAAAAAATTGAGCATCTTCTTAACAATTTCCCCTTCAGCATAACAATTTGGGATAATGTGGCTCAAATAATGAGGATATTTGATTGAATCAGAGACATCATCATTGCAAAAATTCATATGTGGTGGTTCATATCCCATCAAACATCGATCCTTAAAATAATTTGACATCTCTTTCCAAGATTTATGGTCTATCATGTCTTGAAGGAGGGAAACTGGAGGATATTTCTTTCAAATCCCTCCTCCAGTGCTCATGTCTGGTCTAAAATCTATGACAACATTGAAGAAACATTCATATCAAAACAATGATAACCTGAAGACCTCAAAGGTAACTCAAATGAAAGCATAACATTATCCCAGTGGAATCCTCGCCTCATCCCAAGTATTTATTTTATTTTAAAATTTTAAATTATTTTACATTTTTAAGATGATGATGATAATTTTATTTTTTTTAATTTTAAATTATTTTATTATTATTTGATGGTGATGATGGTAATGAGGATGAGGACGATGATATTTTTTTAATCTTAGAAATCCAAATTTATTTTTAAATTATTTTTTTATTTTTAGATGATGATGACACCATGACAATATAATTCTATTTCTATGCTTGAGAAGCATTAAGAAAAGCACTCCAAGATAACCATAGTTTTGATGAGTTAGAATGTTAGGAAGGTGGGTATTGTGACCAAATATTTTGAAATTGGGTATTGTGACCAAATTGTCCAACACCCAGTTTCATTATGGAGCTCATGAGAGTTTGTTCTTATTTTTGCATTGTTGATTTTCTTCTTTATGCTAGTCAAAACATAGAGATAATTTTGATAGTCTATATTAGGGTTGATCACCTGCTTGTAATATCCTAATTTTATTTTATCCTCTAATATTTTAATGGGTTAGATGTAATAATCTTTTTATTATTATAATTATTATGGAGAATTGCCTCTTCCTTTATTCCCCATTAATTTAGCCAAGAATTGACATCTTTATGTCATCCCCTCTTGAGTCATAAGTGGTTTTGGGAGTTTGAAGCATTTTTTTGGGAAACCTCTTGTCTTCCATGTTGTTCATCTTGTTCTTGTACATTAGGCACCAACCCATAACCCTATTCTCAATGGGAGAAATTATTGTTTCTATGAGGAGCATAGGATTGGGTGTATTTCCTTCAATTTTGAGATACTAGGTTATAAAATATTTTGAATATGTTCTATCTTTCTTTAGAATTCTATACAGATACTACATTCCCAAACTTCACATCCATATAAGATGATCATAGTGAAAATAGTCTTAAATAGTATTTTTTTTAATATCCCATAGCCAAAGGCTTACTAATTTACAAGTTTTTTAAGCTCATAATAAGCTTTCCACAAACCATTTATCATTTTCTCAATACTATAGTTCTAGTTGAGCTCGTGATGAATATGGAATCTAAGAGATTTGTATGAATACACTTCCTCCAAGCTATTGTTGTCATATACGAAAGTATTGTAAATGACTTTTTTTTTTTTAATTTAATGATCATAACCTTCATTTTGTCAGTGTTAGTAGTCATATCCATACTAGAGTAGAAATCCTTGAGGATTCTTAGTTGATCCCTGAGATCATAGGGAATCATTTCCATAAGAACAATATCATTAGAAAAAAAAGAAGGATGGTGACTATGCCAACGAGGGTCGGGCTGACACAACCTACTTCTTCCAAACAATCTTCTAACTTGTTCATGCATATATCAAAAAGGGTAGGGGAAATGGGAAAACCTTCCTTGAATCCTATATTACTATTGATTTCTTCTGGCCAATACTTAGTGGGCATAAAACTTGAAAAAAATATTCTCATATAACATGACTGCAACAACTCTCGTCTTGAGAGGAACGTTTACCTCTTCTAACCTATTCCAAAGGTTAGTCATGGCCACAATGTCAAAACATTTAAGGTCAACAACACAACAAAGGAAATTAGTTTTATTATTGCCACACTCCTTCAATATGATTTTAAGCATAACAATGTGTTTCATAGATGCATAAATTCTAAATCCAAATTAAAGATAAATATTTTTAATTAAAAATTCTTAAAATTTATATGATATAAGATTTATAAGATTTATGATTTTTATAGGAAATTGAATTTCTCAATATTATCATAGTACACATATTTTTTTAGATAGATCTACAAAATTGGGACTTGTATGTAATTCTATTCTCATAAACTAATTTATTCTCATTTTATCATGGGTTCTTTCATGTACTAAAATCGTTAAAAAAATATTTTTATGAATGGTATTCTATATATTGCAGTTGAAAGTTTTAATCCTCATCATAATGTGTTTTTAAGAATTAAAATTATAGTTGCATTTGAAGAAATAAAATTTAGTAGATATAAAGTTTATATTTGTAAATTATATCAATGAAATACAACTCCAAACACATTTTAATTTTAATAACATATTTTTTATTTTTTTTTATTTTATAATAATATTTTCAAATCAAATCTTCTATCCTTGACCAATCAGATAGGAGAGTAGTGTTAGATAATAGGGGGAGATTTTAATATCATCACCTCTATATAGGATAAGTGAAGCGGAGTTAGAATATTAGACAAAGACAATGAAACTTTCCAAAGTTTGATCGAATATCTTCACTTAATTAACATTGAAGCACATAATGGAATTTTCACTTGGACGAACAAATGGTTAGGATTGAATTAAGTTGTGTGACGAATAGATCGGTTCCTTGTTTCAGATTCTCTAATGCTAGAAGGCCCTCTAATGGAAGTAAACATTCTCCCTAAAGCGGGGTTTGACCTTTCATCAGTTCAGTTATGGATGGACACCATCTCTGCTCCAAAGTTCAAGCCCTTCAGGTTTGAAACATTATGGCTAACTCATCCAGATTTTTAGGAGATTTCCAATACATGGTGGTCACAAGAAGATACTACATAGGACACCTTAATGTATAAGTTTCAACAGAAGTTGAAGATATTCAAGCAAAGTCTGAAAAGTTGGAACAAAAATGTTTTTGACAACATCTTCCAAGATCAACTATCTATTGAGAAAGTCTGGAAGAAATCCAAAGGTAATATATTTCGCATGTGTCTAACGAATACCTGAAAATAGAAGATTTACTGAAAAATAACTTGAGGAACGATACCAGCCGGAGGAAACTCTATGGTGTCAAAAATCAAGAGTGTAATAGATGAAATAAGGGGAAAATAATACCAAATTATTCCACAGATAAATGATACACTGAAGGCACATAAATTGGCTTTATAAGTTGGATAATGAACATGGTGATCCTCTCATGGAACATGTAAACATGTAGAATGAGTTGGCTAACTATTACAAAACTCTCCTCTCAGAAACCATCCAGGACAGGTCTCAAGCCATCAATAAAATAACAAGGCACATTTCGAAGCTCATCTCTCTGGAAAAAAATGAAGCACTCATAAGACCCATTTCAATAGAGGAGGTAGATCAAGCAATGAAAGAAATTCCAGTAGGAGAAGTGCCAGGAATGGACGGTTTCACCGCAGAATTCTTCCACCATTGTTTATCGATGATAAGGGAAGATGTATGGAAAGTAGTAGAATAGTCATGTGCAATGGGTAAAATTTTATCAACACTCAATACTACCTTCCTCTGCTCATACTGAAGGAGGAAATGGTCGCCCAACCAAATAAATGTTTACACGTTACACGTTGCAATGTAATCTACAAGATTATAAAAAAAATTATTTCCTCAGGCTCAAGGAAATCCTCCCCTTCATCATCTCCAAGGAGCATATGGGTTATCTGGAAGGTTGACAGATTCTAGACAACATTATTATGGATCATGAGGTGGTGCACTCTATTAATTGTACAAAAACTCTAGGTATGTTAATTAAACTCTACCTCTCCAAAGGTTTTGATAGAATGAGTTGGAAATATATGCAATCGCTACTTTTATCTTTTGGTTTCACTTATGAGTGGGCCAATTGGATCAAAAATTTAACTTCCATGACCTTCTTCTCTATCTTGGTAAATGGTGTCCTGTAAAAAATGTTTTCTCCCAAACGGGGAATCCTTCAAGGAGACACTCTCTCCCCTTTCCTTTTTATCATTATGGAAGAAGGTATAGCCTATTACATCAAATATTTAATTGTATAGGGTTCCCTTCAAGGTCTTACATTACATGGTATTCAACCTATCTCCTATCACGGTCAATTTGTAGATGATACCATGTTATTGGGCTCACCCATGGCTAAGGAAGCATAGTCTAAGATTAATACAATTTTATCGGATTTTAGTGATGCTTCAGAAATGCCCATAAACCTTGATAAGTCACAAATATTTTTCTTTATTTAACCCATGGTCATTCAGAACCAAATTTCTTGGTTTCTTGGCATCCCTAAGAGATCCCTTCCATCCAATTACCTTGGTATTTCTCTCACAGACTCGGTAGCCAAAACTACAATATGGGCCCTTCTCATTCAATATCTCACCAATCCCCTAATCTCCTGGACCTTTCATTCACTTAACCTGGTTGGTCGCCTAGTGCTCATTAAATTTTTTCTACAAGCTATTCCAACTTATCTCCTATATTTCTTTACTACTCCTAAGTCGGTCCTTAAAAACCTTCGCAACATTCAAAGAAAATTAATTTGGCAGGGGAACAAATCAGAAATAAATTGGGCTCTTGTCTGCTGGGAAAATTTATTCAAGACAAATCTCAACAATGGTCTTTGCCTTGGGGATCCTCGCTTTCTCAATGATGTAATGTGTGAAATTATTTGGCGGAGATGGCTTAAGCATCTGATAGAGCTATGGGAGAAGCTATGGAAACAAACATATGCTCTGCAAATCAATGATGCCTAACTTATTTGATTATATGATCCAATTATGGGATTGATTACTTGGAATGCAGCTTGGCGCAAGCATCCTCTCATTCAACATCATGTCATATGGGAATTAAGAGACAACAAGGATGCCCTCTTTTGGAAAGGTTCCTAGAAGAAACTTCCCCCACTATCATCTCTTGAGTGCATTCAACACCTCCATACTCAAATGAAACATAAGGACTCTGCAAAGGTAGCATATTTATGGAAATCAACATACTATAACACAATGTGGAGGAATTGGAATATTTCGCACTCATATCTCAACCTCCCTAAGAACTGCAATCTGGATCTCTATAAATAAATAACAGATCAAAGAAAGGTCTGATGGAGAGATGGCAAGGAGATTTTGAGATAAGATCATTCCACACTGGGTACTTTCACCATCAAAGAATCCTACTTCATTAAATAAAATTTCCATGAGTTGCCCAAGAACTAGATATGGAATACAATATGGAAGACAAACCTTTGGTCAAAACCGTCTTCCTTTCTCTAGCTCTTAATTCATAATTTTTGTTTAACATGGGATAACTTAAGGAAAAGAAGATTTACTGGGCCCTTTGTTTTTCCACTCAACATGCAACACGAGAAAAAAATTCAGCATATTCTTAATGATTTCCCCTTCAACACAAACATTTGGGATAATGTGGCTCAAATAATGAGGATATTTGATTGAAACAGAGATATCATCATTGCAACAATTCAGACGTGGTGGATCATATCCCATCAAACATCGATCCTTAACATAATTTGACATCTCTTTCCAGGATTTATGGTCTATCATGTCTGGAAGGAGGGAAACCAAAGGATATTTCTTTCAAATCCCTCCTCCAGTGCTCAGGTCTGGTCTAAAATCTATGACAACATTCAAGAAACAGTCAAATGAAAACAGTGATAAATTGAAGACCTCAAAGGTAACTCAAATGAAAGCATCACATTATCCCAGTGGAATCCTCACCTCATCCCAAGTATGTCACTCCTCATTCTCAACCAATATTTCACCAAAATCCCCTCTAAATGACATTGTTCTCCTCATGGATTCTTCAAAGAAAACTTTGATGGAGCTTCCAAAGGCAATCCTAGCCCAACAAGTTTTGGAGTGGTAATCAAGGATAGTGAGGGAAGAATGAGGCATGTAATTACAAGGAACTTTGGTTTTAACACTAATAATTCATGAAATATTTGGGGTCTAATAAGGGGAATCCAATAAGATTCCCAATTGGGCCTAAAACAATTAATCATTGAAGGGGACTCTTAGGTTATTATCTACCTTGCAGCAAAACTTATTCATGGGTCATATCCTCCTAATATCTCTCCCAGCTCATGCCTCATAAGTTCATTGGATACTTTCAAATCCCTCCTTAATCCAGACATTGTTCTTATCCCTTCGCATGTACGAAGGGAAGAAAACAAAGTCACAGAAAAACTAACGAATGCTAGAGTCAATCAACTAGGATATGATATAAGCATAGATTCCAACTCTCGACCTACTCTCCCTCTACTGGATGAATGATTGGATTTGACTCACACATACTTCAATTCCATGGATGAGGTGACAAGCGTCCATATGAATAAAAACCTGGGAATTGTCCACTACCCCCAACCAGATTATGTGACTTCTGAGAATGGACATTAAAGTGAGGGAGATTGTTGAGTTCTCTCACAGTAGACAAACATTAATTCTTTGGTTTGGAATGACGGTGCAAGAAATTAAGGAAAGTATTTTGATTGACAATGAGGTTCTTTCTAGATTAATGGCGATCTCAACTCACATGAATGGTATTATTTTCTCCTCAACTCCATCTATGCTTGGTATGTATTTCTTATCCATGTTTCTTACAAGTTTGGTTTCTCTACAAATTGGATTTTATAGTGTCTGGTTCTTAGTTTGTTTCCATCCTCCTTGGGCCTTGGAAGTTCCTTCTCTTTCCATGCCCCATGAGTGTGGATGCTCTATCCATGACCCTGCTTATTACCACTATCTTACAACTTGTCGATGAGCATAAAATTATCCTATAAGAGCTCATAGCCCATCCTAATCCTCTGCTCCTCCTCCAACTAACATCCCATGATAGTGATTCATAAAAAATGGGCTTGTCCCATCGTGGAGGAAACTTCATCCTCCACACTACCCCTACAACCTATGGAATCTTTTGGATTGACACATGATCACATTCCTCACTCCTCACCTACTTCGAAAGCTGTATACCACCCCCTGTATAAACTTGGCCAGAGGAACACTAGGGTTATCCTATATTGGATAAATTTCCTCCTCCTCATGCTCTTTTGGAATGCACAAAACCCCCTAAGGCCCCTACTCAATAGGAAGCGATTTGAAGGAATTTTCTTTCATAGGAGTAGCTAGACCTACTCATGAACATCTGCAGGGACGCGACATATCAATTGTTCTGATATGAGAATATATAAGACAATATTGGATGCTCTATTTTCAACTCTCTCAAACAAGTCTTCTTAGAATCATAGCCCAGAGTGAATCTAACCATACAACCTTGCACAATTTTGGCATCAGAATTCATAGAACAATGGGAGTAGGGGAACATGTGGTGTATGAATTTCTTTTTTGTAGTCACTCATGTTCATTTTGTGTAGAATGGTTAGAATTAGTTTTCTAAAGATTTCTTATCAAAGTATTGTAATAGCTCTAGTTTTTGAGATACTTGTAAACATTCTAGAAAATCTAGTACATAGGAGCATGGCGTTGGTCTTGGTTTCCATTTTTGGCAAGCAAAAATTCATGCTTCCAAGATCTTGTATGTTTTACAGTTATATAAGGTAATACACGTTTTAATTTACAAAAACAAATAATAATTTTGAATCAATGAAAAATATCTTAGGAAGTTACATAAAGAAAAATAATATAATAATAAAAAAAATAACTTGACATGTTATATGAAATAAAAAATTATTTTTTATAATGAAAACATTTTTACTACTAAAGTCTATGGAGGTATATATACTCTACGTCCATCTAGATTTGAACTTGTGATCTCTCTGGAGGAAACTTAAGTTCTTAACCATTAGGCCCACTCAGGATGTATATTCTACATTTGATATCCATGTATACAACCAAATTGTTAGTTTTTGACATCTTAAATGGTCATGAGACTAGGATCACAAGTCCTTAGTATTAACCCTAAACATGTATGTGCATAAAATTAGATAGAATAAAAGTTTAATAATGAAAATCGCTTGATCTTTGACAAACATAAACTCTATATTTTTTAAAAGACTTAAGAAATGAACTAAATATCCTCAAAAGTAACAATAAAATTGAGGACATATATAGTTAATTTACAACAATAATTTGAACTTGTACATGAACACATTCTCTTTCAAAACTTCCTACAAAAAGGAAAATTGAATGGTCAACCAGTAGTATGACAAAGACTATATGATTTCTAGAAAAACCATTAGAAAAAAATTTGACGAGTCCATAAAATATATCAAAATAAATAGTTACAAACAACTAATTAAAAGGAAAAAGAGATACTCTATAAATAGAAATCAAGGGAAGTTTTTACAACTTTCTAAATTCGATCCTAAAAAATTTGTAGGCAAATTCTAACTTGAAAAACTAAATAAATAATATGATTGTTAAAAGGGACTAGAATTCATACCCTAAAAAGATTTATGAGTCCCCTAATGCTTTCACAAAACATTTAAATCCCTATTACAAAGTGAGATGTTTTTAGTTTGGAAGACATCGAGTTAGAAGTTAAATATCTAGTGGAAGGAAAAGCTAAGGACATCAAATGTTATGAAGAAGAAATCCTAAAATTTGAAGGCTATTCTCTTATCCCTCACTTTGATAAGCTTCTAAATATGGTAGTGAAAAAGGTTTTCCTAAATTATGGGATCAAAGCCTCAATGTTCCTATTTTTAAAAGTGATGACAAAGATAACCCCTCAAATTATAGGACCATTATGATTAGCTCTCTTATATTTAAGTTATGTAGGATTATTGTGGAAAGAAATATTAGCATATGGTTAAAAGTTAGGGAAAAAGGGATAAAATTCAAGCTATTTTTGGAAGCTACCATTCAACTGTGGACCACTTAGTTATTATTAGGATTATTGCAAGGGAATGTTGAAACAATAAAATCAATCTCTTATATTGTTTTCTTGACTTTAGGAAATATTTTGATATAGTCCCTAGAAATAACATTTTGAATAGATTATAAAGGTTCCTCTTATGTTGAGAGATATACGATAAGGTTGTATGAGAAAGTGTTGAGGTCATTTCCTGCTTCCAAAAAATTTCCCTCCCCTTTTCTACTTTCACAATTTCATTTCTCCCTTTCTTTTCCCCCTTCTACACTTACCCATTTTTTCCCTCTTCATTTTTCCCTCTTACTACCCCTTTCTAGTTCTAACACTTAGTCACATTTTAGACCGCAGGTTCCCATGTTGGCGGACTCACTTTTTCTCACCTCCATATACAAATTCACTTCACGAGTCTCATCGACCACCGTGGTGTTTCATACTTAGTCAATTTTACGATCGCGGGTTCCCAGGTTGACGGGATCGATTTTTCATGTTCCTGTGTTCTGTGATAGAAAAATTGCACCACATAGTTCCACAATCTACATTTTGATCCCCAGACTCCCATGAAACTACCTAAGTGTCATTATTCCTAACAAGAACATGTTTGACCGCCACATCGTCCCACACTTATCCCTTTTCATTCCTCTTACCATCATGGTCTCTCGGGTTCCTGGGTTCACAAAAAATATCAAGTCACATATTGAATCCACCCATCCTGTCCACCCTTGCGCATTTTACAATGCACATTTACTATGATTTTAATGCTAATATCTTACCATACAGGCTCGAAGGGATGGCCATTAATTAGCTAAAGGCTCGAGGAGACCTCCTATTAAAGAGTATTAAATAGGATTTATGGAGGATTATATTATCTCCCACGAGCATTCATTCTTAACATAATTTGGAGTAAGTGAACATCTTTGTCAACTTATGGCAGCAGGTAGAAAACATTTATGTGGAGATACGCTGAATATTTTTGGACGTGAAGATCAGAGTTTTCAGTGGTCCAGGGAATATTCCTATTATTCATCCCGTTCTACCGAGAAGGAAATAATATGGACATCTGGAATTGAATGCGCAGGGTGTGTCCCAAGATTCTTTGATTACAAGGAGTTGGTATCCTAGTGCACTGAGAGATACATTCCAAACTAGTGAATAATCCAGTTGCGAGACCATTCCCTTGTCTCTCTATCACCTCAAGTTTTTCATAAGTTGTTGAGGGTCCCTGAGCCAATGCTCACCTTCAGAGGTGAATATAGCAGGGAGTTCTTAAGAAATAATGAAAATGGATGTGACCTCTTACGTGAATTCCTGGAGAACCCAACAGTCATCCTCGAGGATATCACAAGATTGCAGGTTGGTGCATTCAAAAATCCCTTTCGAGAAATTGCATGGATTTTTACGAGAATAAAAGGACAGGAAACCACGACCAGCATCTCCCAGATGATTCTTTACATTATTTATTTTACATTCAAGGAAAATGAAATTTTCAACTAGGGTAAGTTGATTTCCTTTGAAATCTCTTCCCAATCGGTGCAATACAAGAAGGATAAGAATTTTTTTATGTCATCTTATTTGGTCTTTGTGATAGCACATTGTTGTCAATTCCCGATATTATCTATCTGCAAGAAGGTAAACTATGATATCGACCCAGTAACCTTCTAGTATCAATCATTATAGAGGCACACAACCTCCCATCACTTTTATGAAGTATTTAATTATTTTGTTTCAGTTTTCAAAGAATTGATGTTTGGAAAAAACGCTCCCCGAATGTCTGACCAGGCGAGTAATTTTCTGGATAGGAAAGTGACACTAGAAAAAATGGAAAATTATAACGTTATAAGGATTTTTGGGTCCAAAGAAAATCCTTCCTTCCTTCCATGTCACATATATGAAATAATGTTTGTTGTTGAGATAGCAAGGCATTACACCTACTAGTTGCAATTTTTCCATGAAAAAATAAAAAAACAATTCATACCTCTGCCTTGGAAAGTCGAGGATTTCATATTTAGGAATATGAACAAGATTGAAAAATTTGCGGGCCACTTCCACAACCTCAATTTGAAATATGCTGAAAAAGTAAAAGGGTTCGACCCTAATGGTATTTTTGTAGAACATCTATTGGTTGTCGGTTTCAACAATTCTTTCATTAACACTATCCTCAATTAAGATGGATATAATGTCTCAGAAACTCCTGGTCATTACACCAATGACCTAGAGATAGTACTCAACACCAATGAGTCATACAAGAAGAAGGGAAAAGGTCTGAGTGAGAAAAGTGCCCAATCCCCGAATGTCATGCCCAAGAGTACAACATATTGGAGAAGCACTCCAACGACCTACCCAAGTAATAAAGTCACCCACATTTCTTCTAGCGGAGGAGGAGATAAGAACCCTCCTTCTGGAAAAATTGAAATTTCTCATAAAATTCCCATGAGGAAGAAATAAAAAACATTGTGCAAGAAGAGTAGGTACCTCGGGGAGAAAGTGATATCCACGATCTCTCCCTTGAGGATATGGAACTAGAAATTGACATTGAGAAAGTGTTCCCAAACAATGACCAACTAGAGAACACTTCTCCCTAGAACCCTCAGATAGAAATTATTGGGACCGAGACCTTCGATGAAGAAGATTCTTTTGCATTTCAGAGCGCTATTTTTGACAGTGAATCCAAAAATTTGATTATTGAAAAAAGAGATGTAAAGAATAAGAAGGGGAAATCTCGTTCAGAAATTAACCTACAAAACATGTGGCCTTCCTAGATCTTCTAGATACACTGAGAAACTAGAGATGCTCTAGACAACTCTATTGATGACCTTGAAGCGAATAATGTCAGGTTAAAGGAGCGAATCAAAGAATTGGAGGGATCTCTAATGCCCCTTCCAATGTTGGCTAGTCCTTTAGCAATGATCGGTCCTACCACACTTGCGGAAAAGTTAAAAGGATCGGCAAGCCTTCTCACATCATCTTGAGGCTATGTGGAAAAGAATATAAAGAAAAGAATGGAATTAATAATAGAGGCTTGGGAGATGTCCAAGAGTATGGTCTCTTTTGTAACAAGAGAGCATGCTTTCATGAATATTTGCAAGAAGATTTGAAAAGTGAGCAAGGTTTCTACCTCAATGTAGTTGTGTCTTTTGTTGTTAAAGTTACTAATATGATATAATTAAGAAGGAGAGGGGAGAATCTCCCTTCCTCGAACCAAATAAAACAACTAAACGCATGCTAGAAAAAAAAGGTAAAAAACCTGAATGGTATCGTTCAAGCATGTATCCAGGCCATAACTAGAAGAGAGGAACTATTCAAGAAGCTAACTAAGATAGATCTAGCTATAAGTACCAATGAATTCCAAGACCCGAAATTGATACTCAACTCCTTGTTTTTTACCAAGAAAGAATTTGATGAACAATTTGAGATCTTTAAAGGGTTGTAATTTGAAAAATTATATGGCATTCTTGAATATGGTTAAGATGGCGTGGAAAATTGGCTAGTTGATTATTCGATTAAAAACCAATATATTGAAGAATAATTGTGAAAAAATTCTATTGATCTAAGGGACTTGGAAGGTGAACTCTTCAATATAAAAATCCGGCATGAAATCAACTTCGTGCCAATGAGGAGCTACATCAAGGAGTGGTTCAAAAAGGTTGTCGACAAGCTTACCAATGAAGGGAAAAGGACGGTTGAGGCGGTTCCCATAACCGCTGAGGAAATCCATAAAAGGACATCAGCAAGTAGATGACAAACCATGAGACACCATCATAGTAAGTTTATGTTGATCACATATTTCTATCTTTATCAAAATCTTCATCCAGTTACTCCACCTCTTTAAATAGAAAGGTTTAACCGAAGACTAATATTTTCCCCTTTTCTTCTTACCAGGTCTTGTTGTATCCCACCACCCACTTTATTCTTTCTAATAAATTCATTCTTATACATATTTTCATTATGGTCCATGGGAGCCCCAATCTTACTCATTATGACAAACACATTTCAATTTTAGAGAATATGTATTGAACTATATATTTTTTAGAAATTCCAAGAGCACTATTTTGGGAACAATCTTGATTGTACTTTGTAACCTAGTTTTTATGAATATAAAGTATTTGAGGTTGATCTATCATTATCTTCATTTGAGCTACCCAGGTACCAGTCTATTAAAGTTCTCTTATGCATTCATATAATTTTCTTTTAGTTTTTTTTTTATGTTATCATAAATCTTTAGCCCTACTATGATGGATGTGATGAATTATGTTTATTTACTTTAAATGTATGAATGTATGTGTGTTTCCTGGTCCATTATCAAGAAATCTCTTTTAAAAAGAAAATAAAAATATGTTTCATTTTTTTGTCATATCTATTTCATTTCTTGATGGAATTCTTACAAAAGTCCCACATTTTATAAATCTCAGACAAAGGAGTACCCCCTATATATAAAAAAAGGAGGATTTGTATCCTCGTGAGGTTTTCATTTTGGTCCTAACAGATTCAAGCGTCAACAAAAAGTTATTTCTGATTTAAAGGATGGTAAGGGTTTCTATTACATCAATTTATCTCACAAGCGACATTCCTACAAAAATACACTGAAGAATCACGAATTGGAAATAATGTAGCATCATAAAACAACCTCGTGGATCCTTGACACACATTTTTTAATGAGATATATCTTACAAATGTGGGTTTTATACACTTGAACAACCAACCTTTACGAACACTCATGGGACTTATACAACATATCCTTCGATTCATGCACACATATACTAAATCATGTGAGGTTGACTTAGTCGGTGCATTAAAGACCAGTATGCATGTATTACCTGACTCTAAGGTAATGTACTGAGTGAACCCGATCTCTCATCTCATCAATGTTGAGTAGTTTGGACTCGCATGGGTCTCTATCAAGCATTGGGATCCCATTTTGAATGAGAAGAATTCACATTGGAACTATTTTTTCATTGGACCTCAAAAAAGTTTTATAAATGAAAGAAATGGGGTATCATTTGAAAAAGAGGAAGAATTGTAAGGTTAGGCTAGAAGAATGAGCTAAAATATTAAACATCTCACTCTCTTATATCTACCATTAATTTCCCTCATGCTTTCTTATGTTTTTTCCTCAAGTAACCAAGAGTTCTCATGCCTAGTTAGAGATATATTTCAAGAAGGAAAAGGACCCATCCCATACTCTCATTCTTAGTTAGAGAGAGATTTCAAGAAGGAAAGGGACCTGTCCCAAAGAAAGTGTTAGATCCCACTTTCCTCCAATCATTATTATTAGGTGATATTACACATGTTATGCATTTCCATTGGACTAATATATGTGTATTTTTTTTTCCATCCATTTCTTATGTTTGGATGGAATTCTTGTCATTTATCCTAATGGTTAAGAACATGTGTTTCTGCTTAAGAGTTCACTAGTTCAAATCCAGAGGGGGGTAGGGTATGTATACCTCCGTAGACTTTACCATTCAAATCGCTGGGAGGAGGGGGGTCCCTTGTCCAACAAACAAGGGGGTCTCATACACCAATTTTGGTGTGGCTTGGTCGTGACCTTAAAAATAGATTATTATTATTATTATTATTATTATTGTTATATAATTACATGCATGCTTCTTTAATTTTTATATGTTGTTTTAATACTCTTTTTCTTGTTCCACAACTAACCACTATAAGTATTCTATCTCATACCTTAGTGTTGATGGGGCAGAATGATCCATTCAATAAGATGAGGGAAAATTCTCGATGGAAAGTCCCAATCAGACCCACTCTCATTCGGGGTAGTGTTTCTCGTGATTTTATGGGCCTCATTGCCACTAAACATTAAAAGAATAAAAAAGGTGAAGGACAACGAACTTCCCCCCAAAGATTTCTAACTAATTCTAATACTAATCTAACTAAATAATACTAATATAATCTAACTACTTCTAACCTATCCCATGAGAAAAACTAGAAGAATGAGTACAACAGAAGATAACACAATCAGAACCAGAAATAGTTCATATATTTAAATGATAAATGAAAACAACAATGCTACAGGTGCAATCAACAAATAGTTTCACAATACATTTATAACATCATTTCTATACCCATGACGAAACATGTGACAAGATAAGTAGAGAGAACATATTGCAGAAATAGTTCATCCAACACAATCCCATCTACTCAAGCAGAAGACAAATGCAAAAATAATAGTCTCATGTACATCCACCAAATCCACAAATTTATGAAATGCGTCGTCCTCTTTATTACTCAGAAGTAAAAGTACCATCTTTTGTTACAAAGGGGAAAAGTCCTATCTCTATGCCATGAGTTCTCTTTTATAAGGAAAGAGAGAGACTCTTCAGTTCTCATCATTGTTCATTTCATTTTCCTTTTGTTTCTCTTCTAATTTAAAAATGGACAATTGTAAGAGTTACAAAAAAAAATGAACAGACTCATGAGTCATTATTTTCATCCTCGGACAATTTACAAATGATATCTATTTAAAAACACCCATTGCCTCTATTCATTTGCGTTATCTTTTTCTTTTCGAAAGTTTATAGGTGTTTCTGAATTTGACCTAGATAAAGTGATCATTATGAATTATTATCCTCTTTCTTATCTTTCCATTGAGCTATTGTTGGCTCTGTTTTGTTGATTGTATCTCAAGATATGACAATTTGAAGTCAACATACCCGATTTTTCATCTAAATTCGGGTTCCATGTGTGTTTTTCATTTTCCTGCCATTTATGCTTTCAATATGACATAAATTCCTATCCCAGACTATTCTTCACTCTTCCATATTTCTATCGATCCCTCCTTTTCCTGATTTCGTTACTCGTAGCTACAGATATGGATTCCCGAAGTTGGTATGGCCAATTTCCCACCCAAATCCGTGGGTGTTTTTTTTTCTTCATTTTATGTCATATTATACCAACCTTATGTCATTGATACTTACAATAATGTGTTCCTATGTTTGATACCTTTGCAACGAGGTATTATAGGCCTCATTCTGACACCTATAGCAAAAGTTATGGCCATTTGAAAATTGTCACTTAGTAGCCATTGATTTAGCCTACGGGTGAATCTGGACCATTGATCTTCTTCCTAAAAAAGGCATCCCACACACATGAGAGAGTTAAACGCTTATTTGTTTAAAAGGTTCAGACCTTATGGATAGTGTTAATAAAACCTGGGCAGGAATAAGGTCTGCAACTTGTAGAATGATTTTTTTCCAATTTTCCTTTTTTTTTAAATCAAGAAAATAATGAAAAATGAAAATATAATATAAAAAATAAAAAATAAAAAAGAGAAAAGAGAAAAGAGAAAAAAAAATATTATTTATAGAGTTAAAAATGAAATTTACCCCTAATCAATTAAAAATGATATTTACAAAACTTATCCTACCCCCAACTATATTCAAACCTGTGACCTCTGAGGATGAAACACATGTTTTTAACCATTAGGCCACTTTATATTCCTTGTTCATATTATTTGAGTAAAACTATACATCCATGAAAAGCTACAAATGGGATTAAACAAAAAATAAAATTAATAAATAAGATAAATAAATAAATAATAAACAAAAAATAATAAATAATAATAATAAATGAATAAAATAAACAAAATAAATCAAACATAAATTAAAATAATAAATAAGATAAATAAAATACAAAATAAAATAAATAATTAAGAAATAATAAATAAATATAATACAAACCCCTTTCCCTTTTCATCGTCGAAATTATTGGGACAGATCAGGAGCTTACACTCCACTCCCAATTATTTTCCCATGACGACAAGCTATTCCACATCGCCGACGACTCAACACTCACACTCCCCCCATAAACTTCATTGCACGTGCTTTAAATTAATTGATAAAATAATATAAAAAGGATCCCACATATCTCAAGTAATAAAATAATATAAAATTAATGGCTTGGTCGGGTCGAAATTTGTGTAAATGGGTGTGTTATATGTTGAACACACCACCCACAGTAAGAGGGGGGGGTTGAATTAGTGTGTGGACTTTTCTAACTTTTCTTCTTCTTACAAGTTAGTAGTTAAAACATAATTGAACATATTAAGAACAATTAAATCATAATCACAATGGACAAGAGATATCAGATGTTTGTGTAAGATTTTGTATAATTGATATGTATATATATGTGAATATAGTAATATGAATTTTCCCAGCACCAACTATTTTGTATCAACAACAACTGAAGTAAGGAGCACCAACTCTCAAGAAAGACCCATCTTGCCACAAGACCCAACTTGATGATACCATGCAGTCTATCCAACTAGAGTTCAATCAACTCTAGTAGCACTAATCCATTATTGAATCAATTATGTTTCATGATCGAAGGTATACTATCAACACTCATCACTGCACTTCATCTTCTCTCTTAAATTCGCGCCTTCCTCACTTCATCTTTCTTCTGATATTCATTCCTTCTTAACTTCTTCTTCTCTTTGATATTCGCATGGACCCCAGGTCTGCATCCCCTTCATTTTTCTCCACAGACCGCTCTTCCTCAGCGAGCCTCTCTTTTCACAAGCCCGTCTACTTCCACAAGCACAACACCCAGTGAACCAATCATGGTTGTATTTATAGTTTCTTATGTTCAAAACATGTTTAAGTTATTGAGCCGACTTGTGCAACAAGTTATAACTAACTTGTTTATTTACAACGAATTTTGGGACCACCACAGATCATCATTCTGGGTCTTCAATGCTAAACCTGGCATCCCCTTTTACTTTTATAAATCGATCACATGCATGGATCGATTTCCTTCATCTCTATGATAAAAAAAATGATGCTTCCTTCAAACCATGTTCATATGATCATAGGAATAGAACCACATGCTTATCAATTTAAGCGACACATTGCATTCTTCCCTTTAAATATCTTTACCATATGAGCAATGGCGGTGACCTCACATGAGGTGAGACAAGCGCTTATCAATTCAACGGTCATGATTCAATATCCGATGAGATGGGCGATTGTCGGGACTTTGGGCCTTCACCCTCCTGGTTTTTGAGACTTCACAACCTTTCAAATCTCCCGAAGCATATTTTTCCGAACAGATCAGACGATTCTCATTACATCACAGAACCAAATCAATGGTCATATTCGATCCTTAAATCCCTTAATCTGATGACTAGGACTTAATCAATAAATGATATGGATGGCCACCATTTACTCCATGACTTCATCTATTATATTTACGTTGTCCTTCCATCGTGTTTTGATCAATGATTGAGAGTACACTTGACATCAAATCAACAGTCGAGATCTCCTTCGGGTCTCCAGACTTCGAAGATTTCAAATATCACCCCTTCTTTCCTTCGTACGCCAATCTTCTGGAGCTATCAATCCACCGACACCTGTTCCTTTCAGATCATGATCGAGATCTCCTTTGGGTCTCTGGACTTCAGAGATTTCAAATATCAACCCCTTCTTTCCTCCAGAGTGATCACCTGTTGAGTAAGTCATAAGTGGTGGAGACTGCTTGTATTCAATTAGCACTTATACTTACACTATCCTTCCACTGTAGTAGATCAACGATCGAGAATGCTCCCGAAGTGATATTCATATCAGACTTCTCGTGTCCACTTACAAACTTCAACATTCAGGACTTCGGGACTTTGGGCAAGTGCTGGTGGTAAAACTCCCGAAGGAAAACTCCCGTAGTGACATAACTTTCTTACATCACTTGATGCTGTGTCACAAGATGAGTAGCTTCCTCGTGTCACTTAGATTCATGATTTGCACGTACCTGAAATGCCAATTCAACTTGACACTTGTCATTCTCTAACTGTGCCACGTGTCCTTGCTGACATGGACTGCTGACGTGGTCTGTCACAGTTTCTTACTGACGTGGTCTATCAACGTAGATCTCCCGATGTGACACATTTTCTTCTCCTGGATCTAACGATTTTCCTAACTCCTGAAATGTATCTCAGATCGATGAATGAGAGTGACTTCGAACCTTCGTCCTTCAAGACTTCGGGACTTTTGACATTTCTTGGTGGTGAAACTCCAGAAGAAATTCGCCTGGAGTGATGTAACTTGATTACGTCACTTGTTGACATGGAAAGAGACAATTTCCTCTTAACACTTGTCATCATCTGATTATGCCATGTGTACTTGCTGATGTGGTCTTCTGACGTGGTCTGCCACATGTCCTTGTAGAGATGGTTTGCTGATGTGGTCTACCACATGTCCATGCTGACGTGGTATGCCACATGTCCATGCTAACATGGTCTAATGGCATGGTCTTCCTGATCTAACGGTCATCGCATTCTCTCCAAATCCGATGGTCCTTATTCATTTTGGATTTCTGGGCTTCGGGTATTTTGAATCTCAAACTGAATTCTTCAAGTGAGATTTCTCTGGACCATAACCTCCTCACAACTTTAGATTGGAACTAAATGTTGTTCATCGATCATGTTCTCAGATTGATGGCTCGATCTATCTATGGTGCTGCTCTTCTATCTTATCCTATCCTTTCACTTAGAATGATCTAACGACTGATGAAAATTTGCATAAATGAGATCTCAGATATTACCTCGCTTATCATATCCTTCCACTCGAGAATGATCTGACGACTGATGGGAAATTGAGTTTGATCTGACGGCTAATGGGTATTTATATAATCAAATTCTCATCCCTTTAGCCCCACTTATCCTATCCTTCCACTATAAGATGATCCAACGGTTATGAAAATACTCGAAGAAGATCAACGGTTGACAATGATTGTAGAACCACAACTTGCGAGTGATTTAACTCGACACCCAAACTCCATAATTTGAAGTTGTGCTTTGTTGGTGAGTCAACCATAGTCGTCGATCTTTGAATCTATAATATCTAACGATCCTGACTAATTGTGAGATTGGAAATAGCACAATGTATAATTATGCTTTCGATCTCTGCAATATATCCCTGTCGTTGATCTGGGTATTGCGCCTCTGACGGTCACGACTTAATCTGGCTTAAACTGATCATTTGTTGGATCAACCACAATCATTTATATTCGAGTCTATGAGATCTGACGATCTATACTAATTGCGGGATTGGAAATAGTGAGTTTTTAATTCTCCTTCTGATCTCTGCAATTTATCCCTATTGTTGATCTGGCGATTGCGCATCCAATGGTCACGACTTAATCTGGCTTAAACTAATCATTTTTTGGATCAACCACAGTCGTCGATACTCGAGTCTATGACTTCTAACGATCTAGGCCAATTGCGATATTGGAACTAGAAAGTCGTTTAATTCTCCTTCCGATCTCCGCAATTTATCCCTGTCATTGATCTCACTTGCAGATCTGATGGTCACAATCCTCCAATGATCCTCAAGCCCACGGTCACTCATATGACCGATGTCCGTTTATATGAGATTATCAACATGGTCAATTTCTCGATCGGATGGTTGCGGAGGCTTATCACTTTGATTGGACGGCTGCTGAGGCTTCTCACCCCGAGCTTACGCTTTTCTTTTCGAGCTTTGATCTCTGCATTTTCTAACCCTCTTGAGATTTTATAATAGGAACATTGTTAATCCTATCATGATCAACAATAATCATGAATTTCTTTAGTTCTCTCCTCCTCCTGAGCTTACGCTTTGATCTCTGCATTCGCTAACCCCCCTCAGATTTTATCATAGGAACATTGTTGATCCTATTGTGATCAACAATAATCATGAATTGCTTCAGTTCGCTCCTCCTCCTGAGCTTACACTTTTGATCTTTGCATATTGTTTGATATTTAATGCTAACTGATATATTGTTGACATCAATGACAATCTCTTCTATAGCAATGATAATTCATCATAACAACAAGTCATCACATTGACTTGTTGAGATTTGTTTTTTATTAGGATGTGATGGATAATATACTTTATGACCAAATTTAACACGACTAGACATATTTCCCTCACATATGTATATTTCTCACTTGATTTTCCAAAATATATATATTAATTAAATATGTTATAATATAAAATAATTTTTATATTATATTATATCATTTCATATTTATGTTTCAAAATCTTTATGAGGGGAGTTTCAAATATAAGCCTAAGTATTTTTTAGAACTCCTTATAATATAGGGAATTCCTATTTTTTTAGCAAATCCCTATATTATAGGGAGGCCTAGAAAATAGGGAATTCCTTTTTTTTTAGGAAATCCCTATATTATAGGGAGAGATGGATAAAAGGTAAAAGTAAAAGATTAAAAATGTCTACAAAAAGACAATTGAGTTTAAAAATAAAAATAAAATAAAAAATAAAAATGAAAAACCAAAAGTGGAGAATATTAAAATTTAAAATACAAATACTTAGAACAACACACTTAGTGTGAATTATTTGTTTATCCTTATAAAATAAATTAATTAATTTACAAAAAATAAAACAAAATAACACATATGAAACAAAATAAAAATGTTTACAAAATAAATAATAAAAATAAAATAAACATTTACAAAATAACATACAAAATAAAGTTAAAATGGAATCAAAATAAATATATATGCAAAAATAGAATAAAAAATAAAGTAAATAAATAAAGTAAAATGATACAATATAATTACAAAAAATGGGAAAAATTAGATATATATAGGCAAGTCGAAGTCCCACTCCTCCTAGATTACACTATTCAGGCTTACTAGGATATCAATGTGATAGCTAGTGTGTCCCGAGGGGTAACATATGTCAACTTGTGAGTGCATGGGACTAGAGAGGGCTCCTCTTGAATGAGGAGTAAGGATGGAAGGAGCACCAATGATGAGGGATCACCAACGAGGAGGAGGGACTAGATTGTAAGGGATCTCTGATGACAAGGAAGAACCTAATGAAAAGGAGCACTAATTAAGACGGATCATCGACGATGAGGGAGCGTCGATGACGAGGGAAGACTTGTGTCAACACCTTGAAGGATAATTTCTAGTGTTATGTGATGATGTGTATATCCTCGTTAGTATATATGTCAAACTGAGGATGGGTGCACGTGTCATGCGAGTAACAGGTCATGGTACTGCTACGTGTTCGAGGATGCCAGCGTGGTGGCTGAGTGAGGCCGGGGTTGGTTAATTGTTGGCTAACTTCTAGTTGTCGAGGGGACAATGTAACACCATGTTTCCCCCAGTTTGTAAATATAACTATATTGGCGAAGAAACTATGTAAAACTTGATATGTGTGAATGTTTTATTTGATGAACCTTTGTATAAAAGGTGAATGAATGTAATTTTTATTATTAATAGAAAATGGATAAGTGTTGTATAACTCCTGAAAGGGGGGTTTCCCAAGAGATACCACATATCCTATGAAAGATATGGTGAGGGGAACCTGGAATGGTTGAGATAAAAAACAAAAAACCAGTTCTTTGTTGGATTTAATTTCTCAGGATCAGAACAACCCTCTGACCCAGGAATGAATTACAGTCAGGATGGTAGGTGGGAAAACCTCCTCAACAATTAATGAGGGGATGGGGCAGTGCACCCATGTGTAAGGCTTCCAGACCTGACCATGGACTGGGAATTTGGGCCACAAACAATCTTGCTAAGGAGGGAAAGAAAGGAAGGCATGGTGGGTAGAGGAATGATGCGAAGAGTGCATATATGAGAAACTAAGATCTTGGGTTTGATGGAGAACTGTGACAGAAAGAGTGTGTTCTGATCGCAGGAAATAGAGATTGAGCCGAGAGAAGGAGAGTAACATTCATCCCTATCTATGACTGAGTCGGGAGAAGGAGAGTAACCTTCGTCCATATCTATGACGGAGTCAGGAGAAGGAGAGTAACTTTCATCCCTATCTTTGACTAAGCCGAGAGAAGGAGAGTAACCTTCATCCCTATCTATTACTGTGCCGAGAGGAGAGTAACCTTTCTCCCTAACTTTCATTGAGCTAGAAGAAAGAATTCAATCTCAAAGAATTGTGCTCTAGCTCGGGGGTGGCCAGTGGTAAATCCATTAGGAGTGACTGAGCATATGGTTGGGTGGAAATGGGCACCCCTTTCAGCAGTCGCATCATGTCTTCTGGTTCTGATAAGTGTTTTCATACTTTGTGTATTGAACTGAAATAATGGATGAATGCATGGGTTTATATATGCACCTATACATGGTTTCTGTGTGGAATGGTCATCATATGTATATGCATTTATCTCCTTGTGAATTTATGATTCTGACTAATAGTTTGTATTCCCCAGCTTATTCCTTGAGGCATATTGGGACATAAGCCTATAGGACGGCCGAGATAGAAGATATTGTGTCAATCTAACCCTCACATGGTACTTCGGCAAATGCCTGCTTCAGGAAAATGGAGTGGAAGTTAAGCCAAAACCCCCGAAGGATGGAGCCGCGAAGTGACCAGGACCATTGATATGGGGATCCTTCAGATTCTCTCCTAGCCATCAGATCTACGATGAAGTCATCTTGACGTTGACTGCTCCAGGAGAAAAAAGATTTTGTAACATAAAAACCCCTGAAGGACGGAGTTTTGAAGTAATGTGGACCGTTGATTTAAGGATCCTCCAAGACCTCTCTTGATCATTAGATGATGGGGACACGTGTATCACATCGAGAGTATGTGGGGGACTACATATCTAGTGATGGCGTTGCTAGGGGTGGTGACCCCGTGGCATGGTAAAGAAACCCTTGAGTGGAAGTTACATGCCGTATATCTTTGAGGTTACATGGACACCCTCAGACCGATAGATATATGTCGAGGTCAGCCCGATATTAACTACTTCGGGACAATAAGGGTGTTGTAACATCAAAATTCATCTAGGATGAATTCATGAAGTAATGAGATCCATCAATCCTCAGATCCTTCGAGATCCCTCTCAGTCGTCGATATATAGGGGATGTTTGGAGCTATATCCTTTACTCCAGAGACTTGGCGCTCCAGGGAATTTGAGGTGTGGTGTGTCGATATTCTCTAAAGCCCGAAGTGACGAGATTCATTGATTCAAGAATTATTTGGGACTTCTCCTAACTATCATAACTAGGTTGTGGTTAGCTCGACGTTGACCTACTCCGGAAGAAAAATGGAGACTACACAACAAAACCCACGAACGTCGAAGTTATGAATTAGTGGAGGTCATTGATCAAAGAGTTACGTGGACCTTCCTTGGCTATGAGATCGAAAGGCACGAAGGATGATCAGTCTGGAGTAACGTGGTGCAATGATATCAGCCAAGGTGTCGTGAACCCAAGTTTGACATGCCACATATCACTTGGATTCATGCGTATCACATGCCTTGTAGACCCATTGGAATGTGGCACATGTCACCCCTGGCCCTTTACATGTGTCATCCCTTGGTACGTTCCCACCTAGCCAAATTGGTTGGTGAAGTGACCAAAAATCCGAGAGTTGAGGACTTCAGGACTCCAGAGGATTTGGGGTGTAGTATTGTAAAGATAATGAAAGGTCCGAAGGTCGCAGACACATGGCACCAGATCCGGTACTCCGGAGGTCTAACACACTGGAAGGAAGTGGGTGTAAAGGTTGAAGACTCTAGAAATAGTAGGGATCTTGAGGAGATCTGAATTGTCCATCAACTGGGACACATGTCAATACATCATTAAATCTGGAGGGGAGTCACACCAAAGAATTTGAATCTTGTTGAAATGAAAATCCCCGAAGCTCGGAGTAACAGAGAGGATCTCAACCTTTTTTCATTTGGGGACGCATGGCGGGAGATCTGTTACTTCGTAGGATAGTTACTTCGGAGAAAAGTGGAACAAGAAATATCGAAGTCCCAGAGGCCAGAGTTCACCTGAGTCGTCGATATCAGAGGATAGGTGTCAGAAGATCTGTCACTCTGGAGGAAGTCTTATTGCGAGAATTCGTGAAATCCCGAAGGTCAAAGCTCTGGAATTCATCGTAATCATTGGTAGTGGAGGACGTGTGCCAGGAGATATGACACTCTAGAAGGATTTCACTTTAGAGGTTTTTCATTTGTGAGTAATTTGGAATTCACTAAAGCGTATATTCCATAAGTAATCATGGGTTGTTGATATTGAAATAAAATGAGGACTGATGATTCTCGTAGCATACCCGAAATTCATCGATTGGACAGTTCGAGAGATTTGTGGTGTCATAAGTTGAAAACATCCAGAGCCTGAAGCTATGAAGCACCGAAATAGGTGCCTATTGTCTTGGTGTCTGGTCATAGCCCGCAGTCATATGTTATTGTAGCCGGAGGGAAGGGGATAGTCCTAGAATTCAAATCTAAAGGCCGAATGTCGAATTTCCTGGTAGCTTGTGAGTTAGCCGAGGATCAAGCCCAGCCATTGGATTGGTTGGTGGATGGATTTCCACCATAGATTTTAGAACCCTGGAAGCTCTAGGATATGAGCGAACTTGAGAAGAATAATATTGAGTTAGATCCACATGGAATCCGCGTGGCCCTGACTAATGAACACCCAAGGAACTTGGGAGAGGTATATCTACTTGTTATGAGGTCAGTTTTGAGCATGGAGACTGTGGTTGGAAATCTCTGGAGGAGAAGAATGTGATAGAGACCCTGAATGGAGGATTTGATTACTTAACAAGAATGAAATTTTGATGTCCCATTTGTTAAAAAGTCTTTAAGGGGTTGTGTGTGTTACAAACAAGGATCACCAATCTCTGGATTCTGAGAGATGTTGAATCTATCATTTTTGGGAATGGAGTCGGGGTGGTCAAAGACGATGAGAAAATATAGCTCCAATGATGAAAGAGGACAAGTGGCATCATTTTTGAAGAATGGAGTCAAGAGAGTCGAAGTGTTAGGGAGAGGGTAGCTCCGATGACGAGAAGGCCTGACGATATCGTCATCGGGAAATGCAGTCAGAAGGATGGGAGGATCTAAAGTTGATAGATCACGATGACTATGAAGAGACCTAATGGGTGTTGCATCAACATCACATAGGATGACATAAGTGAGAGGGAACCATATGGATTCCACATGGTAATGAGGTGGAAAGGTGAGTGAAGATTTAGGAAAGTTCAGGAAGCCATAATTGTTTATCTGGAACTCTGATTCATGCATGGTTATAGGTGTTGGAAGTATATTTAATAGAATAATCAAACTAAGAGGTTTAATTAGATAGAATAATATAAGAAAATAGAGGGAACAATAAATAAAGAAAGGGAAGGATAAAAGGGGAAGAATATCAAAGGATCCCCCTACATGCATCTCAAGGCTAGAGAAATCGTGAAGAAAGTGTTAGCACATAAAATTGTAGGGGTTGAAAAATCACTTTGGTTTTCTTTTTTGAGTCATAGGGTTTTATAACTCCTAGGTTTTGGGTCTTGTTGTTGTGGTCATAACTCAAATTTTGATTTGAATAATAAAACTTATGTTTATCCTTGTTTTAGAGTCTTTACATCATAATATTATCCATCATGATAAAGATAATGGTCTTTATGCGTCACATTGTTGATCCTAAAAATCATTACCATGACATGTCATGCCTCCAAGTTGTACACAAGTTTTCCTTTGTCACTATCCAACCGTTTATATGTCAAGTCAAAAGTCAGATGTATTTTCTTCCGACTCTCCAGGAGAGTTCGCAGTGTACTCGTGAGTACTTCATGCATTCATTTGTCATCATTTCAGTTAAGAAACATGTCAAAGGGGTTTTCATGGTTTTCAATGCCTTCATTTAACCAACTTTTTAGGGATTATGTCACAGATTTTCTAACATTATTCTTGAAGTGAGCGATTTGATTTTGAACTTGGAACTGCAAACTTGGCGCTATGAACTAGCGCTGCAAACTGGTGCTGCAAACTGGATGAAGAGGATCATTGAGTTTGAATTAATTGTTTATATATCAATTCAAATTCACAATCATCAACATCAAAACCAGGTTTATCGGGTACTCCTTGATCACCTCCATGTTGTTTAAAGATTGAAAAAGGGTTTTATGCTACTCTATCTATTGACATTGCGAACATTTCAAATTCTTTTGTTGCCAACCATCAAATACATTTCCATGGCGTCATGAATTCTGCTCACTAGCCCAGACTATTACCTTGACCTCAATACATATTTTCCTCTACTAAGAAGCCACGTGTCACACTGAAAACATCAGCGCTGCGAGATGGTTGCTTGACTCTTCATCATTAGCATGCATTGAGAACTAGGCATTGTGAACCCTCTATTCCTGAATTGTTGAAACCCTCGTCTTCTTCATTAATTTGAAGTTTAATATTAACCCTTTGAAGGAGACCATTATCAAACATGAGGAGTATAGTTGATCATTTGCATAACCAAGCTTAAATTGCATACATCATTGGCATTGCAAACTTATATTTATGCTACTAAAACTATGTTATTAGCAAACAAATTTCACTTGTCTTCCTGCCATTAGAAATCTCAGTGGTTTTTCAATTATTCCTTATGTTTGAAGTGTGCTCCATATCATACCTTGATGTGTATAGAGTGATGTGTATAAAGCCTTGGACAAGGTGAGCTTTAGTATAAGCATATTACACTTTGCTTATCAATTCTTCCATCCATCACTTTATCTATTAAAACCTTATCTAAAGTTATTCAAGGCCTTGTTTGCTAGTGTATATTGCATAGAGTTATCTGTGATTGACATCTTTAACTGAGTTTTCCATCCATTTGCCACCTTTTATAAACATTTATATTTTACATTTTGATGGGTATTAGGCTTACACCTACAACACTCTAGGTGTGACTTCTAGTGCTAACATACAGGATTTCATGCTAACCTATTCATGCAACCAAATAAAGAGATGAAATCAATTAATCGATAAAAATGACATTCACCAACACATGAGAAGCATAATATTTCCTTTCCTTCAATCAAATTTATGAACAAGTACTAAGAGTGAATAAAATGAAGAGGAGAGGTTTTTCAAAGGTAATCATCTATGATCAAAAGATACAATAAAACACTATCAAATACAATCATCAACTAAGATCGAACCCTCAAACTTCCTCGAGGTAGGAAGAGAAATAACATAGACTCTAGTAGTAGAGGATTAGGAAATATGATAAAACTTTTAGTAGGGGACCATTTTCCTTTCGCTTGTAAAAGAAAAAGTAAAAAGGGGGGTTGTTGCAACCACAAAAAATGGTGATACACTCGAAGAACCAATTATCTATTACAACACAATTCTAGGGCATATACTTCAGGTATGAGTTTTAAATATAAGTTCATCAAACTGCAAACAAATTTTCAATAATCATGGGTACCACAATGATGCCAAAATTCTAAAGGATATAAACCAATATTTATAGTACTTGGAATCTAATGCACCCTTTTCAAAGAGACAAATAATGAGATAAGTTATTTTACTAGTTGTACATGTCTAATTAGCTTTGGTTCAACCATGAGTTTCCCCTATTAAAACAAACAAACATATACCTAAGTGTGTTCTTCATCTCTCTTTTCCTGACATTGCTTCGCTGCCAGCGAGCATCCATAACCTCAAAAAAGTTTCCTCGATACTATACAAGCATATCCCTTCTACCAACATGCATCCATAGCCTTGAACAATTTACTTGTACTTCTGACACTATTGATAGTGCTTTCAACTTCCTTTTTTATTTCAGAAAATGCTCGCCCTTTTATATTTATATGTAGATATGCATATGCACATAGGGTGAAGGAAGCAGGGTGATACGAGAGTTAATTTTATTTTATAAGTGGATTTCATGCATTTAATTTAACCCACAAGCCTCCCCAAAAACTATCTTTGTATGGTCCATTTTATTAATGTGAAGTGAGTGAAGCTCAAAGAAGAGGGTGGATAGACACTTTCCTATACTTATGGATTATCATGATATGCACAACATGAACATGTGTTCCACCACAATCATCAGTCCATACCTACAGTTGATGAATTTATAAGTGTTCATTCAAATACAGAAACCCATGAATCTTATGATTGTAAGAAAAATCTTTAGTATGTGACCAGAATTGACCAACCCCTCGCTGAAATTTAAAGAGCAATCCTCAATTCAGGATAAGAGTCAAATCAACTCAAGGGAAAATGTCAGCAGTCAAATAAAAAGATGGAATTAATATGTACAAGCATAAAGTAGGACTAAAATCAAAAATCAAATTCATGAAAGAGAAAATTAAACTAAGGGATATACATCTAAACTCTCAACCATAAAAAGAGAAAGAAAATTCACTAAAAAAAATTAAAATAAGAAGAAAACCTAGCAACAAACAATAAATTTGTTGTAGCAACAAAGAGACCATTTTTAGTGAATACTCAAAAAATAAGCAGAGGGAAATAACTAGTCAATAAATGGTAACCATTCAATATCAAGCCCAACAAAGAAAACTCCTAGAGTTTTCAATCTAAAATGAAAAAAAAACAGATAACAATAATTTATGATTCAGTGTAAAATATTTGCGACACAATTCTCCAATCCAATTTATTTCATTGACGGAAACAAAACAATCTCCTGGGAACCTAGAAAAATTGGTTAGTGTAAATTCTTAGTCAAAACAAATTTCCAAAATCCAATTTCATGTGATAGTCCATAACCTAAATTCTCTTAGGATTTCTTGATATAAGCAATTCCTTTGCAATTTTAAAAACATTGAATTTTCCAATGAAAGAAATTACATTTCATATTTCTCACTCAAGTGCCATTTTCTCTTTTCCATAAAAGATCATCAATAACCTCATAGATCCCAATAATTCAATATAGTAAAGCAAAGAGGAAAATCATAGTTATGTAGGTCATCAAAATAGTCATTAAAATGGCTCCACGACTAGATCGGAAAAAAATATGTGAGTAAATGAATGAGAATATATTTATGATAATCTATTGAGTTGGTGACAAAAAATATTGCAAAGGAATATGAGTAGCCAGGTTTATATTGACACTTCCCTAAGTTTCCTTCATCTCAATAGAAAATATTCTAAGTTGTTGGCTACAGAAACCATTTTCTTGACTTACATACAAAAGAGAACATTGTGATCAACTCTGAGGAAATTCGGGAAGAATTCCTCCTCTTAAATGACTGACCTATTAAAATGAAATTAATCCGAAAAAAAAGTAAGGACCAAAATAAAACCTAATTCTAGGAAAAACATGCTAAGCTAAAATAAACTTAAACTAAGTTGGATGTAAACAAAATATGTGTGAAGGCCAGTGCAGTTATCAAGTTCAAGTATTCGTCAGCTGTCCTTTTAATCAAATATCACAACCTTCTCCCTTAAATATGAGGTGTATGTGCTTCGCATCAAAATTCCTTTTACCAAATGAATTTAGTGTCATGATTGTTGTGATATTTCGATCTTTGGACATAATGTCTTTTTTCCTAAAATCATAGTCAATCAAATTAAGAAAACCAAAGTATAAGACTTCAGTCCCATCCATCTTTTGATGATATCAATCCACCAACAAACATGATTTATAAAAATAAGATTGAAAACTTAATGATTTGGTAGTTCTAAGGTCAAGTATTTAGTCAATCATTGGATTGGGGAAAAAAAGATTTGTTCCCAAGATTTTTTTTAAAAAAGGTATCAACAAAATATTTAAATGACCACATTGTCCAAAATATCACAAATGTGTTTCCAAATAGCTTGAAATAATACCTCTTTTTGTTGTATAAGAGAGGAAGGTTTTGTTATCACTAAGAGTCACCCTCTGATTGCATAGAAGGTAATCGCAGTACCCATCAGGTTATATGTCACTATGAATGAGTTTAAGAGAGGTAAAATGGATAAGACTCAAGCTAATATCGTTTTAACTTAGAAAATTGGACCAGCATGCACAAGCAATTGAGGTCTTGATCAACTTCAGTCAGTAAGTTATAGTAAAGGTGAGTAGAAGGAAGACTTTGGTGAGGAAAGTGTAGAGGTCTATTATGGACATCATGTCTTCAAGCAGCCTAAGGAGGAAAAACTTCAAACACAAGATCCTCTTAGACTCAAAGTTTCAGGAATCTGAAGAACACCATAACAACATTGTAATCAAACAACCATCACAATACAGCTATAACAATCCATGTGAATATTTCACTCATGGACACTTCAGTATCATAGGAAAATAAGATGAAGAAGAAAGATGACTTATATTAAACAAGAAGTCTCAAATCTTGTACATAACTAGAGAACCAGTGTGCTTCATCAAAAAATTACAATACAAAAGACTTGCTCAACCATCAACCTTAACAAAATATAAAAAATACATACTTATACTTGGACTAACTACAACCACCAGAGGAGTGATCGAGTCAGGCATTCAAGTCTTGACTTTTGCATTTTCTCTGCAGACTATGCATACAGTCTTCTATCAGACGCGAGCTCTTTCATCTAGACCTTCTCTGTGAGACTACGCATGTAGTTCTTTGTCAGACGCAAGATTAGAAATTCCAGTCCTTTCTGTATTTCCATTTATGTGGTTAGACAAGGTTTCAACCACCTCCCTCTCTTTCATTAACTACCTTCATCGAGATCAGGATGGGTAGAGTCAATGCGACACCTTGAAAATGTGTTGGCCTCACACTGATATTTGCCACCTGCATTTGTTGGAACTTTGCAGACTCAAATAGAAGGAAAACGTGGAGGAGAATGATGGTGAGTGGGCAAGGTTCTTAGCGCAAACTCCCAGGCTGCAACAAGTGAGAAACGAACATGTGGAAGGACACAGCTGGAGAGCGGTGACTGAGACTATGTGAGCGTGAGTATTTGGGGGATGAGGTCTAAATGCATGAGGGAAATGTGGCAAGGGGAGAGGATGTGGTGGCAGAGAAGAGTGGTAGGTCAGTGGGTACACTAAAATAGTATAGGTTACATGGAGTGTGAGTGGAGGACATATGTCAGGAGGTGAGAGGGGGAGAAATGACAGTGGGGAAAGGATAGGTGTGTGATAGGGTGAGTGGAGCCCATGTGTCAGTGGGAGCGCATCGGTATGGGAAGGTGGTCTAGTGGTTATCTTGGAGGGGGGGTAGGTAGTAAGTGGTAAAGCGTGGGGGGTCCGAGTTGCTGTGGAATTGAAATGATAGTGGGGGGCCCACGCTAGAAAAACACCAACTCAGACCCCTCTGTTAAATGAATAATGTTGGGGGGGGGGGTCTAATATTGGATGTGGACCATAGATCTGAACACGCCCTGCTTAGCCCCTAATATATTCACTCTCCTTAGCACAATGCGTCAGACCATCAAATCACCAAAACTTAAGATAAAAATCATAAAGTGGGTTTCACAAGCCCCCCTTTCCCACGGTTCCCTGAGACCTTTCCTCTATCCTTTTTTCTTCCTCTGTTCTCCATGTTCAACGCATTACTTGATGTCTCACTTGTTATTTTCCATCGCATTTCCTCACTAAGGATAACACCAACAACATCATCAAATTTTAAAGTGTTTGAACCAGAGACAGAGTTACTTACAACCATGAATAAACCATTCCATCTTTCTGGCAATGAGCACAAGATTAGAATTTCCCTAACCTCATCATCAAGGTCTAATTTTATAGAAATTAGTTGATTAGTAATTGTATTAAATTCATTTAAATGATCTGCAACAGGGCCACCTTCTAACATCTTCATATTAAATAATATCTTCATTAGAAATACCTTATAGGACGCCGAGGTTTTTTCACATAGTTTATCCAATGTGTCCATCTATTACTTCATTGTATTTTCTTTCGAAATATTAAAAGCCATCGACACTGACATGCTCAGATGTATCATTCCTAGTGACTTTCTATCAAAAACCTCCCATTCTTTGTCCTTAATGGTCGTCGAATTCTTTTCTCTTCCACCCAATGGTAGGAATAAATCCTTATGATATAAATAATCTTCCATCTGCATGTCAACTTGCATTTTTGGACGTTTGATGCATGAGCATTGCCAGCACATCAAGTGAGCCAGCGCGGAAGCGGAAGACAGCTAGATAAGCCAGCGCAAATTTTGAAATTTCCTTGGAAATTGTTGCGCAGATCTTTAATGAAGCCATTTATGAAGAAGCGCACTTGTACATTGTAATGGAACTTGAGAGGATAGCTCTCGTCCTTTAGTAGGTAGTCGACATTTAAAATAGTTAATGCTGGTTGTAACAACCCTACTTAAATAAATGTAAAGGATTATTAAATATAATTAAATTGATAATCTGATTGTCCTAAGATGTTAGCCAAACAATAATTGTTTCCTATATAATATTAATTAAATTAATTGTCATTAATTATTTGTTCATAATTGTCAATGGTTATTTAATTATTAATCAACTCTTTAATTAAGTGAGTAAAGAATTAATAGGGTTGATAATCTAATTTATTAAAACTTACGTATATGAGTGGGATAACAAACATTAAATAAAGGATAAGAAGCATTAAATAAATGGGATAAGATATTTAAGAATGGGATAAGATATTAGGTAGGGAGTAAATGAAGGGAAGTCGGTAAAGGAGGGATAAGGGGGGGAAAGGAGTTTGGGGGAGGAGGATCATTCTACAGGAGTTGGGAAGGATTTTGGGAGCTCTGAGTATTGCAGGGAGAGTGAAATTTTGGGAGTTTGGATTGTAGCAGTGCACCGGGGTTGCTGGGGGTTTTGGGCTCGGAGGGCCAGGATATCCGTTGATATCCTGGGGCTAGGGAGCTAACTAGTCGACAGGGAGGATGGTTTTGGGTAGTGTTTTCCAGAAGCGGGAAGGAAGCAAGCTGCGGACAACAGGAGGGATGACAGCATCAGGTTCAGGTATTCAATTCAAATTTATGCATTGTTTTAATTATATTTATTACTCATTGATAAATTTTACTTGCGTAAGTGTTGAGAAAATTTGGAATTATTCTTCTTTTATAAACCTAGTAGAAATTACTGTACATTTGGTAGAATTACTAGATGTTAATTTTAAACCGGCCTTTACATTTGTTATCAGAGCCATAGTTGAAACATTGGAGCCTTAAGGGCCATGTTCCCAGCTCAAATTCCCCTCCACTTAACCTGCACACAAAACATAGAAACTTTAATAAAAATAAAAATAAAATAAATAAATGCAAAGAAAATTTACCAGTAAAACAAGCAACTAGGGTCTGTATATGTATGCATGTATGCATACACGTACAGGGATATGAAAGGATGACT
>ML778084.1:366489-441291 GCA_009831015.1 Picea engelmannii | reverse complement strand
TAAATAAAGGATAAGAAGCATTAAATAAATGGGATAAGATATTTAAGAATGGGATAAGATATTAGGTAGGGAGTAAATGAAGGGAAGTCGGTAAAGGAGGGATAAGGGGGGGAAAGGAGTTTGGGGGAGGAGGATCATTCTACGGGAGTTGGGAAGGATTTTGGGAGCTCTGAGTATTGTAGCGAGAGTGAAATTTTGGGAGTTTGGATTGTAGCAGTGCACCGGGGTTGCTGGGGGTTTTGGGCTCGGAGGGCCAGGATATCCGTTGATATCCTGGGGCTAGGGAGCTAACTAGTCGGCAGGGAGGACGGTTTTGGGTAGTGTTTTCCAGAAGCGGGAAGGAAGCAAGCTGCGGACAACAGGAGGGATAGCAGCATCAGGTTCAGGTATTCAATTCAAATTTATGCATTGTTTTAATTAGATTTATTACTCATTGATAAATTATACTTGCGTAAGTGTTGAGAAAATTTGGAATTATTCTTCTTTTATAAACATAGTAGAAATTATTGTACATTTGGTAGAATTACTAGATGTTGATTTAAAATCGGCCTTTACACTGGTAGATAGGAATTTAATTCTAGATTTGATAGCTTAGAGTCCAAGAGGGAAAACGGATATAGACACCCTCATTGTATCATTGTAACATTATCAATTCAGAAGCAAGAGAGAAAGAGCAAGCAGAGAGTTGTAAAGAACATCCGTGTACAGGCATTTGAATTAATAGACGAAAGCTTTGATTCAAATTCATGGTTTGTGTTGTTTCTCTGTGTATGAATGTTATGCTCATGAATGTTTGCTTCCTGTCATACATTTGCTTTTATATGTTGTGTATGTGATTTCATGGTGGAATTGAAGTCTGAAAGGAAGAGTGAATGAGTTTCAATTGTTTCTCTAATTGAGCCAGAGGATTCCTGCAAGGAGTGCAGTAGAATTGTGCGCAAGGAGTGCATTGACAGAAGGGTTCAATTGGAGATAGATTTTGTTCTCATTCCCTCGAAGGTGCAGTTAGGCACAGTACGTGCAAGGAGTGCATAGGCTGGTTAAAGGTCTCAGGGTTTCGAGCCTGAGAAAAGCTTGAAAGACTGTTGCTGCAGGAGTGCGCAGAGTCGAGGAACTTCAACATTCAGTGAGGTTGAAGTGTTGCCGCAAGGAGTGCATGCAAGAGGTTTCCAAGAGAGTCATGAACACACTCAGGAGGTATAGAACCTCGAGTAATTACCAGGGAAAGAACAGGGAGTTGGTGCCTTGAAAGATTTCAAGAAGCGTCACAGACTTGCGAGCAGGCGGACGAGTTTCGTGGAGAGGATTGCAATCATTTCGTAGAAGCATCAAAGGGAGAACGGACGGACGAAATCGTCTGAGGAGATTTCATGAAGTGCGAGGGTCGTTGGGTCTTGCGGAGGTGCAAGGAGGTTACGGCGAGAAGGTTCGAAAGGTTTAAAGCTCAGGAAGGGAAGAACTGTCGATTTGAGTCACAGGGACCGTCAGATCTACATGTGATATTGTGTATCGGGGATTCATGAGTTGAAGCTCCAAGTTGTTATAGAAATAATTGCGATATCGCGATCCATGATATCCCGACGAGCCCATAGCCATCCATTAGTTGGGACACATGTCAAGAGATTCAGAGGAGTCATGGCTCAGAGCATCGGAGATTTCGATGGCAGAAAACTTTTGCAGCTTGAAATTGCGAAACGCGATATCCGGACGGAGGAGTTGTGCGGGCCACAACAGGAGTTAGTGGAGGACAGGTGGCATACCACATCGGGGATCGGGAAAAGGAAAGTCCTGAATCCATTGACATCAGGATTCGCGATCCCACAAATTTGGAAATCCCGATAAAAGTGACGGGGGTGGAAATTCCATTCGCACGTGTGCATCGGAGTTTCGCCACGTCGGGTGTCGGGAGTCGGTAAAACAAAGTGCTCTATACCGCAAGGGGAGAAACCGTGATAAGAGAAGTTCTAACGGAGGCAGAAAGAGGTTAGCGTTGAATGAGGCATCAGGTCTTGGGGATTCGAGAGCCCAGTGATCCATAGTGAACTTGCGAAGCTGCGAGTTCTGATCCTCCGATAAGTAAAGAAAGGGGGATCACGCATAAGAGATCTGTGGGGTGCAGGTTTCCTGATAGGGAAACAGAAGAACCTTGGTGTTATTCGGGCAAAGAGAAGAGAAGATCTTGTGAGAGTGGACGTGCCTGCGGGTGTGGCTATGTCAGGTCTGGTATCAGAGCGGGAAAGTTTATTTTCTTTCTGTAGCAAAGAAGGAATTCACCATGCCACCAAGGAGAGAAAGACAGTCACCCGATCCAGGAGATAGGGAGGTGCGAAGAAGAGGCAGGCAGGTAGCAAATCCAGAAATGGAGAGACAGATGAGAGATCTCTGAGCAAGACTCGAAGACATGGAGACAACGCAAAGATGCACATTTATTGCGGGGGATTTCAGTGATTCAGAGGATGAAGTTGAAGCTGAACGCAAGGAGGAAGTCGCAGCTGAAGATGCAGTGAGTGAACATCTAATCAAAGCTATTGTCAGGATGCGTGCAAAGGAAAAAATGGATATTCCAGTTTACGAGGGAAATCTGGATGCAGAGGAGCTACTAGATTGGATTAGAGCTCTAGATACATATTTCGACTATGAAGATGTCGAAGAATATAAGAAATTCAAGCATGTTGTCACGCGCTTGAAGGGACATGCAGCGTTGTGGTGGGATGAGATACAAGCTGACAGATGCTGCAAGGGAAAGTAAAAGATCAAGAGTTGGGATCGAATGATTGCAAAGATGAAGGCAAAGTTCATTCCAAGAGATTATCAAATTTCTCTGTTCAGGAGGATGCATAACCTGAGACAGAAACTGATGACAGTGAAGGAGTACACTGAAGAATTCTATCGACTGAACATCAGAGAAGGTCATCGGGAGAGCGATGATGAGAAGGTGGCTGGATATCTGAATGGTCTGAGATACGACATTCAGGATGAATTGAGCATGGTAACCATCTGGACTGTGGAGGATGCTTATCAGATGGCTCTGAAAGCTGAGGAGAAGCTGAGCCGAAAACAGAGTCAGAGGGTCCGAGGCAGAAGCTAGCCCAGAGGCAAAGCAGTTGCCCAGGATAAATACTAGAAGCCCAAGGAAGAATGGAAGAAACCTCAGGGTAAAGTTGAAAGAGGTGGAACCTCACAGAGAGGGCAGGATACAGAGCAGAGTGGAGGATATGCTGACAACAACACTTTTTCTCTTACTAGAGGTAGAGGAAGAGGAAGAGGTGGAGTCATCACATGCTTCACATGTGGAAAGAATGGGCACAAGTCATTCGAGTGTCTAGAAAAAAATAAGGACATCAGAGAAGCTCACATCACCGAGGCGCAGAGGTGGGATGTTGAGGCAGAAGATGCAGAAGGAAAAAGATTGCTTATGATGTGAAAATTCCTTTTGACACCTGAGAAAGAGGTGGAAAGTTCAGTCCAAAGGACCATACTTTTTAGAACTACTTGCGAGACCAAGGACAGGGTGTGCAAGGTTATTGTAGACAGTGGTAGCATGGATAATATCGTATCCACAGAGATGGTAGAGAAGCTGGAGTTGGAGACAACTGATCACCTGAGTCCATACAAAGTTTCGTGGCTACATAAAGGATACCAAGTAACTGTTACTAAACAATGCTTGGTTGAATTCAAAATAGAAGGGTATAATGATAAAATACTCTGTGATGTTATTCCCATGGATGTATGTCATCTATTGTTGGGTAGACCATGGCAATATGACAGAAATGTGATTCATTATGGGAGAATGAACACATATACCCTGGAGAAGAATGGGAGAACCCATATGTTGCTTCCGATAAAAGATAAAGAGGTGAAGCCAGAAGTAAGAAATGAAATACTTCTCATGAGTGGGAAGGAACTTCTTACAGAGGTTAAGAAGAAGGAAGATCCACAATTCTTTGTGGTCAGGAAACCAAGGATTGTTCTGACTAGCACAAGAGTGGATGATTTTCCAGAGGAGATTCAGGAACTGTTGGAAGAGTTCACTGACATCATAGTGGACGAACTACCTCATTCGTTGCCACCAATGAGGAGTGTGAGTCATCACATTGATCTCATACCAGGAGCTAGTTTTCCGAATAAAGGTGCGTACAGATTGACGCCACGAGAGAATGAAGAGGTTAAGAAGCAAGTCCAGGAGTTGTTGGACAAAGGATTGTTAGAGAAAGTTTGAGCCCGTGTGCCATTCCAACAGTACTCATTCCAAAAAAAGATGGAGGATGGAGGATGTGCACTGACTCAAGAGCGATCAATAAGATAACCATCAGGTACAGGTTTTCACTTCCGAGGATGGATGATCTGATGGATTTCCTGAGCGGGGCAAAGTATTTTTCAAAGATAGATTTGAAAAGTGGATATCACCAGATTCGCATGAGAGAAGGCGATGAATGGAAGACAACCTTTAAAACCAATGAAGGACTGTATGAATGTCTTGTCATGCCGTTTGGATTGACGAATGCGCCAAGTACCTTTATGAGGTTGATGAATGAAGTCCCGAGGGAGTTCATTGGGAAGTTTGTCATTGTGTATTTGGATGACATACTGATTTATAGTAAATCAGTGGCAGAACACTTGAAGCATTTGGCTATTGTGATGAAGAGGCTACAGCAGGAGAAGTTGTTGATTAATATGAGGAAATCTTCATTTATGAAGACAGAGCTCATTTAATTGGGTTTTGTTATATCTGCGAATGAATTGAAGATGGATCCAGGTAAGGTGGAAGTGATTAAGAATTGGTCATCACCAAGGAATGTGTTCGAGGTGAGAATTTTTCATGGTTTAGCTAGTTTCTACCGGACATTCATCAGGAATTTCAGTGGGATTAGCACAACGATGATGGACACAGTGAAGAAGCGGCATAAGTCTTTTCACTGGACAACAGAGTTTGAGAAGAGATTCAATCTATTGAAGCGGAAGATCACAGAGAAACCAGTGTTGGTGTTGCCGAATTTCCAAAAAACATTTCAAGTGAAATGTGATGCAAGTGGGTTTTCCGTAGGAGCGGTCTTGAGTCAGGAGGACAGACCAATTGGATATTTCAGTGAGAAGTTGAATGAGGCAAAGGTGAAATAATCCACGTATGATAAGGAATTTTATGCTATCATACAGGCATTGAATAAGTGGAGACATTACTTGATCCCAAAATAATTTGTTTTGTATAGTGATAATCACGCATTACAGTTTGTGACTCAACAGGAGAAGTTGAATCAGAAACATGCCAAATGGGTAGAGTATATGCAGAATTTCACATTTGTGATTAAGCATATTTCTGGTACTGCTAACAAAGTGGTTGATGCTTTGAGCAGGAAATGTTTGTTGATGCAGGAGTTCAAAGTCAGGACCTTAGGCTTTGAGAATCTCAGGGACATGTACGCAGGAGATGCAGACTTTGGAGAAGCGTATGAAGCAGCTGAGAATCTAGTGCTCAGAGACATAAGCCCTTGTATAGACTACACGATCTAGGAAGGATTATTGTTCAGAGGCAATCAACTGTGTATTCCAAATTGCTCCATGAGGGAGAATCTGTTGAAGGAGAAGCACAGTGGTGGATTAGCAGGACACTTTGGCCATGACAAAGCATTCGCGAAGCTAAATGAGTCATACTTTTGGCCTGGAATGTGAGCAGAGGTCAAGCGATTCGTTGACATATGTCGAGTTTGCTAGCATTCAATGGGGAGAAAGCAGAATGCAGGGTTTTATCAGCCATTGCCCATACCAGAGAGGCCATGGGAGGCGATAAGCATGGATTTTGTATTGGGGTTGCCAAAGACACAAAGAGGTGTTGATTCAATCTTTGTGGTAGTGGATAGGTTTTCAAAGATGGCACACTTCATTCCATGCCAGAAGACCAGCGAAGCGACGCACATCAAAAATCTGTTCTTCAAGGAGGTCATTCGACTTCATGGGTTGCCGAAAAGTATTGTTTCAGACAGAGACACAAAATTCATAGGGTATTTTTGGAGGACCTTATGGAAGAAGCTAGGGACTAATTTGATGTTTAGTTCAACTTATCATCCTTAGACGGATGGACAGACATAAGTGGTCAACATAAGTCTAGGAGACTTGTTGAGAAGCTTGGTGATGGAGAACCACAGCCAGTGGGTCAACATATTACCCCAGGAAGAATTTGCAGACAACGACTCAGTGAATCGGAGCATAGGGAAGAGTCCATTCCAGGTTGTCTACGGTATGCAACCAAGAGGAGTTTCTGAATTAAGGGATTCAGAACAGACTGCTACTAGCAGTGCTAGTGCAGAGGAATTTGCTGAGGCGATGAAGGAACTTCACAGCCGGGTGAAGGAGCGGTTGCTGAAATCAAACCAGGAATACAAGCGCAGAGCAGATCAACACAGAAGTCAACTTCAGTTTGAAGTTGGTGATCTAGTTCTAGCACATTTAAGAAAAGAAAGGTTCCCGAGGGGAACACACAATAAGTTGAATATGAAGAAAATCGGGCCATGCGAGGTATTGAGAAAATTTGGGGAAAATTCTTATGAGATCGAGTTGCCAGATGGCATCGGAATATCTCTGATATTCAATATCGCAGATTTATACCCATACAGGGGTGGAGAAGCAGAGACTGGAACTGAGAAGCCAGTGATCCAGTGGATGAAACAATTGCCAGTTGCAAAAAATCCATAGATGGAGTGCATACTGGACAAAAGAGTGGGTAAAAAGACCAGGAGGAAAGAATACTATGAGTATCTGGTCAAGTGGAAGGGCCATCCAGTGGAATATTCCAGTTGGGAGACTGAAGCAGAGATACAGAAGCATGGACAGACCGTGCAGGAGCTCATGGATAGGAGCCCATGAAATGTTTCAAGTGAGGGAGTATGATGAAGGAGCATCGCCAGCACATCAAGCGAGCCAGCATGGAAGCGGAAGACAGCTGGATAAGCCAGTGAAAATTTTGAAATTGCCTTGGAAATTGTTGCACAGATCTTTAATGAAGCCATTTATGAAGAAGCGCACTTGTACATTGTAATGGACCTTGAGCGGATAACTCTCGTCCTTTAGTAGGTAGTTGGAATTTAAAATAGTTAATGCTGGTAGATAGGAATTTAATTCTAGATTTGATAGCTTAGAGTCCAAGAGGGAAAATGGATATAGACACCCTCATTGTATCATTATAACATTATCAATTCAGAAGCAAGAGAGAAAGAGCAAGCAGAGAGCTGTAAAGAACATCCATGTATAGGCATTTGAATTAATAGACGAAAGATTTGATTCAAATTCATGGTTTGTGTTGTTTCTCTATGTATGAATGTTATGCTCATGAATGTTTTCTTCCTGTCATACATTTGATTTTATGTGCTATGTATGTGATTTCATGGTGGAATTGAAGTCTGAAAGGAAGAGTGAATGAGTTTCATTTATTTCTCTAATTGAGCCACAGGATTCCTACAAGGAGTGCAGTAGAATTGTCCGCAAGGAGTGCGTTGACAGAAGGGTTCAATTGGAGATAGATTTTTTTCTCATTCCCTTGAAGGTGAAGTTAGGAACAATGCATGCAAGGAGTGAACAGGCTAGTTAAAGGTCTCAGGGTTGCAAACCTGAGAAAATCTTGAAAGACTGCTGCTGCAGGAGTGTACAGAGTCAAGGAACTTCAACACTCAGTGAGGTTGAAGTGTTGCCGCAAGGAGTGCGTGCAAAAGGTTTCCAAGAAGACTGGAGAGTCGTGAACAAGCTCAGGAGGTATAGAACCTCGAGTAATTACCAGGGAAAGCAAAGGGAGTTGGTGCCTTGAAATCTTGCAAGAAGCGTCATAGACTTGCGAGCAGGCGGACGAGCTTCGTGGAGAGGAACACAATCGTTTCGCAGAAGCATCAAAGGGAGAACGGACGGAAAAAATCCTCTGAGGAGATTTAGCGAAGTGTGAGGGCCGTTGGGTCTTGTGGAGGTGCAAGGAGGTTATGGTGAGAAGTTCTGAAAGGTTTAAATCTCAGGAAGGGCAGAACTGTCGATCCGAGTCACAAGGACCGTCAGATCTACACATGATATCGTGTATCGGGGATTTGTGAGTCGAAGCTCCAAGTTGTTATAGTGAGAATTGTGATATAGTGATCCGCGATATCCCGACGAGCCCAGAACCATCCATCAGTTGGGATGCATTTCGAGAGATTCAGAGGAGTCGGGGTTCGGAGCATCGAAGATTTCGAAGGCAGGAAACTTTTGCAGCTTGAAATCGTGAAACGCGATATCCCGATGGAGGAGTTGTGCAGGCCACAATAGGAGTTAGTGGAGGACAGGTGGAATACCACATCGGGGATTGGGAAAAGGAAAGTCCCGAATCCATTGACATCAAGATTCGCGATCCCGCAAATTCTGAAATCCCGATAAAAGTGACGGGGGTGGAAAGTCAATTCGCACGTGTGCATCGGAGTTTCGCTCGATACCGTGAGGCGAGAAACTATGATAAGAGAAGTTCCGACGAAGGAAAAAATAGGTCATTGTTGACTAAGGCATTGGGTCTCGGGGATTCAAGATCCCAGTGATCGACAATGAACTTGTGAAGCCGTGAGTTCCGATCCTCCGATAAGTAAAGAAAGGGGGATCTCGCATAAGAGATCTGTGGGGTGCAGTTTTCTCGATAGGGAAACAGAAGAACCTTGGTGTTCTTCGGGCCGAGAGAAGAGAAGATCCTGTGAGAACGGATGTGCCTATGGGTGCGACTGCGTCAATGTTAAATTTCTTGACCCTAAAATTTCCATCTTTCGCCATTGCTCCAACTAGAACCAGGAACCCTATTTTCCTGCGAGTTACCTTTTGCTATGATACCAGTTGTTAGAAAAATAGGATCGCGGATAAAAAAAATAAAAAAAATGAGGAAATAAAACACAAAAGATACACAATACAATAGAAACACATATATACATTGTTCACCCAATGTGGGCTACATCCACCAGAGAAATTTCTAGGTCCTTCCTTTATTATTATCCAACAAATGAAGGGATACAAACTACAACACACCAGTTGTAACTTCCTCTTCTTTCTCTCATAGTCTCCTCACGCAGAATACAATATTCTCAATAATACATAGCTGCAATACATTTCCCTCATAAAAGAGGGTTTCCTTCTAGGGAAAAAATCCCTAACATAAATTCTACTGTCAGATATGCGACCTTATAATGAACTGTCCAGATTTACTATGAAATTACAATATACATTTAGAAGGAAATTTTTCCTTCGGGGGAGAAGCCCCCGAACCCCCGTCGAGGGCCTGCTTTCCCCCGGACCCCCCAACTAGAGGGATAACCCCCTGGACCCCGCAGGGGGGGTAACACCCCCCTGCACTCCCCCACATGGAGGAGTGTACATTCTTCTGGGGTGTAAACATGGATGAAAACAAAGACCTCTGAATCATGAAGATAATCAATCTCCACAACCAACAAACCATCTGGTATTGAAGGATTTTGAGGATGTTTTTGGAGAGAGACATTGGTTTCTCTATTACTTTGGTGCTAGGAGCCACCCCAGTGTCGAAGACATCATACATAATGGGCACACCATAGTTTAAAGAGCTCTAGACTAAGATTGAAGAGTTCTTAAACATAGGTTATATACGTCCAAGTGTGTCACCTTGTGGTTCCCCAATTATTTTTGTGAAGAATAAATATGGAACTTTAACGATGCATATTGATTCCAAACAACTAAATAAGGTCACCATAAAGAACAAATATCTTTTGCCAAGGATTGATGATTTATTTGATCGGTTGAAGAGTGAAATAATATTTTCCAAGATTGACTTGATATTAGGCTATCATCAAGTGAGGATAAAAGGAAGAGGACATCAACAAGATAACATACAACACTCAGTAAAATATATGGGCATTATGAATTCATGGTATTTCCATGTGGGCTATCAAATGACCCATATATTTTTATGTGCCTAATGAATGGAGTGTCCAGGGAATACCTGGACAAGTTTGTAATTATGTTCCTATATAATATACTCATTTAACAAAATACAAAAGAGGAACATGAGAAACATTTAAAAATGGTGTTGAAATTTTTAAGAGAGCATAAATTGTATGATAAGCTAAGTAAGTCCATCTTTTATCCAAAAATGATTTAGTACTTGGGGCATATAATTCCATGGAAGGGATAGTAGTTGATCCCAAGAAGATAAAGGCCATTAAAATATAGCCAATTCCAAGAAATGTGAAATAGGTTATATCATTCATGGGGATTTCGGTTATTAATGAAGATTCTTAAAAGGATTCTCAAATATTGCAAGCCAAATCACTTCCTTGCAAAACAAGGGAGTGAAATTTGAATGGACTCCCGAGTGTGAGAAGATATTTCAAAAACTAAAAAACTCTTGACAAGTGCACCAATATTCAATATTATAGATCTGGATGAATATTTTATGGTGTGCATTCATGCATGCATGGAAGGTATTGGTGGAGAACTCACACAAATATATTGATGCAAGAGCATCGTCGTCAAAGTTCAAGTGGAGGGCATCTAGGCACACTAGCACACATTTTGAAGAATTTTGAATTTTGAATAATGCATATCATGCGAATGTTTTGAAAGAAGTTGTAATTAAGGAACATCTTTAAATTCTGTAGAGATGGATGGCTCATGAAGGTCTCGAATAATGCATTTTCTTTTAATGTAGCTAAGAGCAATACAAATTTGATGTGTTCAATCCGATCTGTCTGTCATAAATATTTATTGTAATAAATGTTAGTAGCTCATAGATTTTAATTTGATAGGATAACTTTAGAATCGTTGGAGGGAATAACTCGAAGAGCCCTCATGTATAAAGATTTTTATTGTTTCCCAATAGAGGTTGTTGGCACTCTAGTTATCAAGAGCCATCGCCATTGCACCAAACAGATGAGAGATACTAAGAAGCAATGTGTGAATATATGTAATCTTTAGTTGAACGAGTATAACAGAGGATCATTGTCCCAAATGTATGGTGTTGATGCATCTATATAATGAATGAATGGTAGATTTCCTTTTTATTTGGAATACTCTGTTATTTATTGTTCTTGTATTTATGAATGCATTTAAATGGTTGATTGTATGAGTCACTGTGAAGATTGAATAAGTTTCAATTGTTTCTCTTCTATGAGTGAGTGCAAGATGTGCATGGCGTCCACAAGGTGTGCGTGACCGAGTCTATTTTGACTCAAAGCTCAAAAGAGATAGCATAAAACTTATGTATGCAAGGAGTGCATGAATGAGTCTGCTTTGTCTCAGAGGTTCAGTTGGGATAGTTAAACTTGATGTATAGGAGGAATTACGCTCCAATTCATATTGTTCAGGAGGAATAATAGAGTGGGAAAGGATTGTTGCAAGGAGGGCAAACTCATCCTTCAGTGGTCAAGATTGGAGGAATTTTGTCCACAAGGAGTGCATGATAGAGTCTCAGACTTGAAAGATTAGAAGGGATAATGGTGATAAATATTCAAAGGGAAGAATCCTTTAAGGTTTCCCAAACCTAACAATCCATATCCATCACAGAGAGAAACACGATTGTTCCAGACCATCGGATATGGGAGAACAGCATGGAGGTTGGCTGTAAGAGTTTCAACGCTTCGTGGTTAGGAAAGTTTGGATGTGTTGAAAGAGAAGAGCCATGAACTCGCGAAGTAATCTTGATAGTTGGTTGCGTAGAGGACACATGGAATAATATTAGGAAGTACGGGAGGTGGGAGGTGGGAGTCCAGAGGTTTGTGTGGAAGGTGAGTTGGATTTTCATGAAGTTGTGAAACCTGAATTGTAGTTGGGTTGTTGAAATCCAAGGAGACACGTGGAAAAGATATGGAAATTAGGAGAGCGCTTTAACAGAAGTTGAAGCCAAATATTAGGACATACCCAAAGCCCAAAAACACATAGGGGTTGATCCATGGTCAGTTAGGAGAAAAGGGGCCTTTGTATAGTGGTTTTTTGTACCCACATGGACCCGAAAATTCGATCCGACTTAGTATCTTGAACAATCCTTGACCGGGAGGTTGAGCAGTCCCTAGGAGAGAAGTGGGGGTTTTGCATCAGAGTGGTATCAGAGAAGATAAAAAATTGACTTCTGTAGATAAGGGAGACATAGAAGTAGGCTGATACTGACAAGTGGTATCATATACATCAACACAATGCCGCCTAGAAGATGTCTAAATCCATCCGTACAAAATAGATCTATGGAATGTGAGATGAGAGAACTAATTGCAAGGCTGCATGACATGGAAATGACCAAAGGAAGAGAACATGATGCTGGAGACATTAGCGATGCGGAAAATGAAGAAGTGGAAGTCGAAGAAGTTGTAGCTGAGGATGCTGCAGAAGAACACTTGTTGAAAGCGGTTGTTAAGTTGGGAGCTAGAGCCAAGATAGATGTCTCGATGTATGAGGGTAATTTGGACGTCAAAGAATTGCTTGATTGGATATGAGCAATGGACAAGTATTTCGACCATGAGGATTTCGATGAGGAAAAAAAGTTAAAACATGTTGTCACCGGGTTGAAAGGACATGCAAAACTGTGGTGGGATGAACTACATGCTGAGAGAAGAGGCAAAGGAAAATAAAAGATCAAGAGTTGGGATTGAATGGTAGCCAAACTAAAGGAGAAATTCATACCCAAGGAATACCAGATAAATTTGTTCAAGAGATTGCAGAACCTGAGATAGAAAGGAATGATTGTGAAGGAGTACACATAGGATTTCTACAGACTGAACATCAGGGATGGATAGAAAGAGAGAGATGAGGAAAAGGTTTCTAGGTACATTAATGGCCTGAGATATGAAATCCATGATGAAATTAGCATGATGATAGTAAAGACAGTAGAGGATGCATATCAGATTGCACTGAAAGTAGAAGAGAAGTTCGCCAGGAAGCAGAGTCAACAAAACAGAGCTAGAATATTGAACAGAGGCAAAGGAGTTTCCCATGACAGGACACCAAATCCAAAAGGTGAGACAGAGAAGCCACACAGTCACTCTGAGAGAGGAGGAAGTTCTCGAGGAAGGAAGAGTGGTGGTAGAAACTCTTTCCCTAGAGGAAGAGGAAGAGGTATAGGAGGCGAGATAAAGTGTTACACCCGTGGAAAGGTAGGACACATGTCTTGGGAATATCTTGAGACAAAGAAATAAGGAGGTGAAGCTCACATTTCAGAAGGGAAGAAGTGAGATGTTGAGGCAGAAGACGCAAAATATGGGAGATATTTGATGATGAATAAATTTCTCTTGAATCCAGAGCCATAGGTTTAAAAGCCGATACAGAGGAACAATTTGTTCAGGACAACTTGCAAGACTAAGGACAAAGTATGAAAGGTGATAATTGATAGTGGGAGAACTGATAAATTAGTATCCATAGAGATGATGGATAAGTTAGAGCTGGAGACGAATGTACATACAACACCGTATAAATTCTCATTGTTGTAGAGGGGTCATCAGGTAACAAACACTAAACAATGCCTAGTTGAATTTAAGATAGGGGGATACATAGATGAAATTCTATGTGATGTGATTCCCATGGACGTATGTCATGTTTTGTTAGGAATGACATGGAAGTATGATAGAAATGTCATCCATGACAGGAGAAGAAATACTTATACATTGGAGAAGAATGGTAGGACACATATGTTACTGCCAATTGAAGAAAACAAAGTGAAGGATGAAGCCAACATGAGTATACTTCTCATGAGTGGGAAGGAACTCCTGAATGAAGTTAAGAAAGAGTAGGATATGCAGTTTTCTATAGTGAGGAAGATGATAGTTTTCCTTGCAAGAACTTATGTGGAAGATCTTCCTATGGAAATTCAGAAACTGTTAGAAAATTGTGCTGACATAGTAGTGGATGAGTTACCAAGCTCATTTCCACCTATCAGAAGTATCAACCATCACATTGACTTGATACTAGGAGTGATCCTGCCGAACAAAGCAGTGTACAGGTTAACACCTCAAGAGAGTGAGGAGGTGAAAATATAGGTTCATGATCTGTTAGACAAAGGATTGGTTAGAGAAATCTTGAGTCCATGTGTAGTACCAAATGTATTGAGTCTGAAGAAAGATGTAGGATGGAGAATGTGTACTGATTCAAGGGCCATAAATAAGATCACCATTAGGTACAGATTTCCATTGCCAAGGATGGATGACTTGATGGATTGTTTGAGTGGAGAAAAGTATTTTTTAAAAATGGATTTGAAAAGTGGATCTCACAAGATAAGGATGATGGAAGGTGATGAGTGGAATACAACCTTCAAGACAAATGAGGAATTGTACAAATGGCTTTTTGTTTCGTTTGGCTTAACGAATGCTCGGAGTACTTTTATGAGATTGATGAATGAAGTGTTAAAATATTTTATTGGAAATTTTGTGATTGTATATATGGATGATATATTGGTCTTTAGAAAGACTAAAGAAGAACATTTGAGACACTTGATGTTAGTGATGAAGAGGTTGCAGTGGGAGAAGTTGTTGATCAATTTAAAAAAATCCTCTTTCATGAAGACAAAACTCATTTATTTGCCTTTTGTGATTTCTTCAAATGAATTGAAGATGGATCTTGAAAAGGTGAAAGAAATCAAAGAATGGTCATCACCAAGGATTATCTTCAAGGTAAGAAGCTTCCATGGATTGGCAATTTTTAATGAAAGTTCATCATAAATTTTAGTGAGATTGACGCACAAATTATGGATACCATGAAGAAAAGACATAAGTCTTTAAAATGCGCAGAAGAGGTTGAGAAGAGATTCAACGTATTGAAGGAGAAGATAACGGAAAAACCGATTTTGGTTTTACCGGAGTTTGGAAAGACATTTCAGGTGAGATGTGATTCGAGTGGAGTTGCAATTGGAGTGGTCTTAAGCCAAGATAATAGGCCCATTGTGTATTTCAGTGAGAAGTTGAACAATGATAAAATGAAGTAATCCACATCTGATAAAGAGTTATATGCCATAATTCAAGCTTTGAAGAAATGGAGACACTATCTCATTCCGAAGGAGTTTGTTTTGTATAGTGACAATCAAGCTTTACAATTCATAACCAGACAAGAGAAGTTAAACCAAAGACACGCTAAGTGGATAGAGTTTATGAAAAATTTCACTTTTGTCATTAAAAATATTTATGGTAATGCTAACTAGGTTGTTGATGCGTTGAGCAGGAGATGTCTAACTTTGGAAGAATTTCGAGTGAAGACCTGGGGGTTTGACCAACGTAAGGAAATGCACCATAGTGATCCAGATTTTAAGGAGGCATATGAAGCATGTACACATCCTATGTTCAGTGATAGAATCCAGTGGGCTAAATATTGGATTTAGGATGGGTTGTTATTCAAGGGATGCTAATTGTGCATACCAAAGTGTTCGATGAGGGACAATTTTCTGAAGGAAAATCATAGTGGAGGTCTAGCCAAACATTTAGGCCATGAAAAAATGTTTTCTTAGTTGAAAGGTTCATATTGTTGGCCAGGTATGATGGAAGAGGCAAAGAATTTTGTAAACAGGTGTAAGATTTTCCAGTATGCAAAGGGGAAGAAGCAAAATACTTGGTTGTATCAACCATTGCCTATTCCAGAGAGGCATTGGGATGCAATAAGCATGGATTTTGTGTTAGGATTTCCAAGGACACAAAGAGGAAGTGATTCCATATTTGTGGTAGTCGACATATTTTCAAAGATGACACACTTTATCCCATGCCAGAGACTAGTGATGAGACGCATGTTGCTAACTTGTTTTTCAAAGAAGTTATGAGACTCCATGGATTTCCCAGGAGTATTGTTTCAGACAGGGATATCAAATTTGTTGGTCATTTCTATAGAACATTGTGGAATAAGTTGGGGACATAGCTATCCATTACTTCTACATATCATCCTCAAACATATGGGCAGACTAAGGTGGTGAATCGAAGTTTAGGAGATTTGTTGAGGCATTTGGTCATTGAACACCATAGCCAGTGGGATCAGATTCTCGCACAAGTGGAGTTTGCATAAAATGGCTTAGTAAATAGAAGTACTGGGAAAATTCCATTTTCGATAGTGTATGGAATGAATCTGAGGGGAGTGTCAACGTTAAGAGATATGGAGTATAGTAAATTTAGGAGCATTGGATCCGAAGACTTCACTGCATAAATGCAAGAACTTCATAATCATATCAAGTAGCAGTTAAAAAAGAGAAGCAATGAATACAAACATGGAGCTGATCAACAAAGAAAGAAACTTGAGTTTGAAGTTGGATATGAAGTTCTAGAACATCTTAGAAAGGAGAGGTTCCCAAGGGGAACATGCAATAAGCTAAAGTTGCAAAAGATAGGACCATGCAAAATCCTGAGAAGATTTGGTGAGAATGCTTATGAGATAGAGCTTCCAGAAGATGTCGGTATATCGCCCATATTCAACATTGTAGACTTGTATCCATACAATGGATATGGAGACGAAGGATCCAAAAATCAAAAGGACATCCAGTGGAAAAAGAAAATCCCTGTAGCAAAAAAGTCGAAGTTGGAGCAGATCAGAGATCAACGAATTGGTAAGAAGACCAGGAGGAAAACATATTTTGAATATTTGGTTAAGTGGAAAGGAAGACCAGTAGAAGATGTCAGTTGGGTTGGTGAAGAGGACGTCTAAAAACATGGAAAGCAGGTGCAAGAGCTCATGCACAGGAGTCCATGAATTTTTCATCTAGTGGAGTATGATGCAGGAGCATCACCAGCAAATCTCAAGCGAAGGACAGCTAGGCGCACTAGCACACGTTTTGAAGAAGTTTGAATTTTGAAGAATGGGTATCACGCGAATCATTTGAAAGACATTGTAATTAAGGAACATATTTAAATGTTGTAGAGATTGATGGCTCATGACGGCATCAAAGAATGTATTTTGTTTTAATGTAGCTAAGTGTAGTACATATTCAATGTGTTCAATCTGATTTGTCTATCATAAATATTTATTTTAATAAATGTTAGTAGCTTATAACTTTTAATTTAATAGTATAGCTTTAGAATCATTGGAGGGAAGAACTCGAAGAGCCCTCTTGTATAAATCTTTGTATTGTTTCCCAGTAGAGGTTGTTGGCACTCTAGTTATCAAGAGTCATCGACATTGTAGTAGAGAGATGAGAGCTACCGAGAAGCAGTGTATGAATGTATGTGATATTCAGTTGAATGATTATAACAGAGGAGTATTGTCCCAAATGTATGGTGTTGATGCATCTATCTAATGAACGAATGGTAGATTTCCTGTTTATTTGGAATACTCTGTTATTTCTTGTTCTTGTATTTATGAATGCATTTACATGGTTGAATGTATGAGTCATTCTGAAGATTGAATAAGTTGCAATTGTTTCTCTTCTATGAGCAAGTGCAAGGTGTGCATAGCATCCGCAAGGTGTATGTGACCAAGTTTGTTTTGACTTGAAGATCATAAGAGATAGCATAAAACTAATGTATGCAAGGAGTGTGTGACAGAGTCTGTTTTGGCTCAGAGGCTCAGTTGGGATTGTTGAATTTGACATATAGGAGGAATTATTCTTTGAGTCATATTGTTCAGGAGGAATAATCGAGTGTGAAAGGACTATTGCAAGGAGTGAAAAGTCATCCTTCAGTGGTCAATATTGAAGGAAGTTTGTCCGCAAGGAGTGTGTGACAGAGTCTCAGACTTGAAATCGTAGGAGGGAGAACAGTGGGAAATATTCAAAGCGAAGAATCCTTTAAGGTTTCCCAAAGTTAACGATCCAGATTCGTCTCGAAGAGAAACGAGATTGTTCTAGACCATCAAATATGGGAGAATGGCGTGGAAGTTGGTTGTAAGAGTTTTGAAACTTCATGGCTCGAAAATTTTGGAGGTGTTGAAAGAGAAGAGCCATGAACTCGCAAGGTAATCTCGATTTTTAGTTTCATAGAGGACACATGGCAACAGATTAGGAATTATGGGAGTCAAGAGTCCAAAGGTTTGTGTGGAAAGTGAGTAGGATTTTCGCGAAGTCGTGAAACCTGAATTATAGTTGGGTTGTTGAAATCCAAAGAGACACACGACAAATATCTGAAAATTTGGAGGAGAGCGCTTCGACAGAAGTTGAATCCAGAGATTGGGATATCCCCGAAGCCAAAAAACATGTAGGGTTTGATCCACGGTCATAGCCTGTGGTTAGTTAGGAGAAAAGGGGACTGTGTATAGTGGTTTTGGGTACCCGCAGGGACCCGAAGAGTCGATCCAACTCAATATATTGAACAATCCATGAATGAGAGATCAAGAAATCCCTAGGAGAGAAGGGGGGGTTCTGCATCATAGATCATTTGGCATGATAGGAGTCCTGAAAATTAAAAGAGCATAAGAGGAATTATGCTACTCATGATATAGAATTAGAAAAAATTATTCATGCATTACAAATTTTGACACTATTAGCACCATGAGTTGTTCTTAGACTGCTTTAAGAACAAGCTCGATACCCATAAGAATATAAATGATTAAAACAAGTTTATACTTGAGTGGATCAGTAAGACTCAGTAAATAAAGGGAGAGGGAAAAAAAATGTCTCGAGAGGCATTCAATTGGGCATGGAGTCATAACATCCTACAGATCAAAGGAAATCAAATTGTATACCAGATAAAGGTTATATATAATTATGGGTAGAAGCATAGAGAATGTGACAAAAAGGGATAGCATCCATCGTACATATATTCATTCTGCAAATAGATTAAAGAGTGCATAAACAATAAACAATGATTAATAGGCAAGATACAACAGATATTTTGTTGCTGATGAATTCATTAATCAATGGCAGCTATGATCCTCAAAGACTACAATCTATTCAAGCAAGAAGATAAGGTAAAATGAAAACAAAGAAAAACAAGATCTAATAAACAACTTCATGAATCTTCAATGGAAAAAATGTTGATTACAAATAGGCCCTCGGGCTTACAAATAAGCAGCTAAATTTCTCCTCGAGAACTCTCCTCTCTTGGATCATGAACTGAACCCATTCATCAACAAAACAATTATTATCTATAGTGTATAATTCCTTCCTACTATAAATATGTCGTATTTGAAGTGGTTGCATATGAACTGAAGTAGAATTCCTCATCCAATTCTCAACCTATTCAAATATTAATCTTTCTTGAATCAACCTTATCCTTTTCCATGAGGAATCCATCTTTATATAAGGGAGAGAGAGATTATTGAAGAGATTAGGATGATCCCACCAAATCAGAGAAGCAAGTAAGATCCAAACCATACAAATGCCACTTCATATTCTAGAAGATCCCCTTCCAGAACTTTTGTGAAACTTGACCTTTTCTTAGTCTTTTGACACCATCGCACCCTAGTTGTAGAACACCCTGCAGAGACATCACAACCTAGCTTTAGAGTAGGGGGTGATGATCAAGCATCGTCGCACCCTGTGTATGGTGAAACTTGCGATGACCTTCCTTAATAGGGTTTTTAAGAAGAGATAGTCAATCACTTTCCTCATGAAGAAAGGCTCTTTTTGGTAACATGAACACATGTTTGTCAATGGATCACTGAGGTGACCAAAATAATGTGTAACAAGATCTGATCCAAGAATCCATGAGATGAGAGGGAGATGGATTACTTTTACAAGAGTACATATACTTAAAAATAAGCATGAACTAAATAATAATGCAGGGGATGAATCTATTCAATCCTAGAGCCCTCAAATTTGGTCTGTGTCTAAGGGGGACCTTGATAAAAAAACTCAGGTATAAGGTACTCTTAAATTCGCCAAAGTATTGACCCTAAAAATGAAATCCTTTCATTGATTTATTGCTACCTAGATTTGTAGCTAAACTTCTTACTTGGACCAATACTATTTCCTGAAAATAGTTTCTATTTATCAGAATCTTGATACTTCCTATGGAATTTTAACTTCTTTCAGCTTCCAAAATGTTCTTCATATGATCTTGCTCGGTAAAAATAGATTTTTACCCCCAAAGATAATGAGTTATTTTAGGATGGAGTGTGCTTTCCTTGTCTAGTTGAGCTTTAATGTGGATCTTCTGAGCTAACTCAATGTGTTTTCTATTGGTAGGAATGGGACTGTTCACAAATGGAGTGATTTTGGTTGTAGATTGGTTGAAAGGCCTCCCAACATATTCCACTCAGACCGCACCGTATGGTAGTGTTGAGTATTAATGATTAGAGCTTTGAATATCTTGCCTTGATTTGTTGGCTCAAGTTGGTCAATTGATACAACTACGTGTTAGGGTAGACTCTCGAATGTCCTTCTGATTTCCATGTTGCATTAATGATACCCAAGAATACAATTCCCATAACGAGGTGTGGAAAAACTTCTCCCAACATTTGTAGCCATGATGGCTAATAATTCCCTCCTATGAGAGGATTTTGCATAGGCGAATCATCATTTTCTATATTAGGCATCGTGATAGCTTATAAATGGAAACTAGACTATTTGTAGATTGGTTTTACCTTATTCTTCTTGGTTTTTCCTTATAGGACCTTGACACGTGCTAGGTAAGGAAACTGACAAGATGAGGTGATTGGTCACACTTAGTCCAATTTGTTGAGATCTGAGGCCTTTGAGAATGGGAATGTTGAGGAAATGTTTGTTTTCCGCTGATGGTTGTGGGTAGGGATATGATGATGGGTGAAGGGAGGAAAATGTCATGCTATATATCTTTTTATGCATCACATCTTTTCCAATGGATTTATAATGTTTCTAGTGAATCCCCCACTCGCTTCAAAAATTTTCCCCCGTGCCCCTATTCTAAACACACATCCTTTTCCTCATGGTTTGGAGCCTTTTCGAGTTTAGTGGGGAAACATGCAAAGTTTGGATGATGACATGCTGATATCATATTGGATTTGTAAACATGTAGAGACTTGGAAGGTTGGAATTGGTCCATGCTAGCACTGAAGTGTCCTTAGAGAATTTGACATATGTCTAGCTGAGCTTGATATGACAACCAAAATAGTGGTGGTACTTATCATTTCAAGTGGAAAATCTTGACAAGCTTTGAAAAATAGTGCATCATTGACTTGGGGTCCTCATTAGATTCCTTAGTGTTCAGGAGGAATTCTATTCTAGCTCCAAGTGGCGATGTGTATATGGACCAGTACACAATGAATTGATGGATATGCAACCTAGGAGGACTAGAATACCACTATCGCGACCCATAAGGAGTGGTTTTACCTTTCTGTATCTTACCATGAGACACCATATACTATTCACCATGTATTTCCTTAAAACCATTGTCGTTCCCCAATATTGTGTTAACTTTCTCAGATCTATCTGATATGACATGCATTATCCACTGTTGATAAGTCTCACTTACATCCATTATATGATCACGCCTGCACCTTCACTTGTGCGTGTTCCTTAAGTCTTGGTTATATGATATGGCCTCTCGTGAAAAGGGGATTAAACCTTCATTGAGCACGATAAAATCCTTTATGCTCTTGATAAGTGCTTGAGTATCTGAATCCCAACCCCAGGCCCTTAGGGATTGATTTATCACTGCAAATTTTCTTGTCTTTTGACCATTTTCTTTGTCTCTTTTCTCCATGAGCTATGTAAGCTCCCTTTCGACCTTTCAATGTTTAATTTTGGCCCCATACTCTCCATGAGTGTGCACACTAATGACTGGATCAAATCCAATACTAACAGTACACAAGGAATTCATTATTTTAATTTCCTCGTTGTTTGAACAAGCCTTTCTTTTCAAATATTTTTCACTTGATTAGTAAAATGGCAATGAGAAGGAATCTAAATTTTATAACATACTAACAAGTATCTCCTTCCTTGTGTAACACCGTTATTGTTTTTGTGGTTGTAAGAATAGGGTTTCCAAGTCACTTTCTTATTAGATTCATTGTTTAACATCCTCAAGAAGATCATTCCTAAGAAAAAGATGATGTGAATTTTTTCACAGAAGACCAAACACTCAAGAGTGAAGCCTCCAATCAATAAAGAGAGGTGGAAACCTCAATTGTGCCTTGGGAAAATCCATATTTCTTTACCTTTCCTCTTAAATATTGTAATGCATCTAGGAATCCCTTGATATTTTTCCTCTTGGTCAGGATTCTCCCTAATATAATCTTGATCCTTGTTGAATATAGCATTCATAATCAAGCCTTATTATTCCTAAATCCCATATGGATTTTATTTTATCCTTGTACATCCTAGGCATGAATTCTATTTTATTTTTTACTTTTCCATAACCTTGATCCATGGTTGTAACCTTAATCTAGGGTTGGAACCTTGACCCTTATCATGAATCCCCACTCATAATGTGAAGCCTATATTTCCTTAAGACTTTTTCCAAACCCTAAAGGCCACAAGCTTATTGGGATCCCCTCTTTGGATTTATCTTATCGGGATGGAAAGTTGATGTCCCTTTACAAGTTATCAAAAGATGAAGCATGAAGGCCTATAAATATCCCCTTTATCATATTGACGTATTTTGCATGCCAATTTGGCATCAAGCTCCCATTTAGATGAGATGTCTTCTATGTGGAATTAACATGTCATTTGATGTGGTGTATGATGTGTCATCACATTTTATCTAGTATGCTCATCACTTATCATGCCATGATTTGTGCGGCCTCAACTCAACCTGACATGTCCACCTAACATTGCATCCGATCAAACTTTCATGTATGTTGTTTCAACGTGGCACATGATGTGCTATTCTAGCATGCCATGTCTCACATGGAATCCAGATATGAAAAGATTATCAAGATTTTTTCTCTTAGACTGTTCCTATTGGAAAGTTGGTTCATTATGCTGGTTAGAAATTTCTGAAACCCAAGGCCTGAAATCTTATTGGGTCCCCCTTTATCATATGGAACCATAAAAATAATCCTATTCATCTACATTTTCCCCTTTATCAAATCAACAACCCATATCATTAGATTGGATTGATTGTAAGATACCCAACCTTATACCTGATGGGATTTGCCACACAAGAAGTCTTGTGGAACTTTTTATATATAAAACTTAAAATAGAAAAATATTTTTTGCAATGTACAGATTCATGCAGAAATAAAAATAAACATGTAAATGTAGCATACATAAGCAATACCCATAAATATAAAGACATGCATAAATACACAACATGAAAATGAACATACAATTCATGCTTATCTTTTATATAATACTCCCAACTGCATGCAAACCTTTCACGATCCTCTCGGCCTTAGACCACGCAGCTCATAACTATCGGCAGTGGGTCACCCCTGAGCTGAGACTAAGCTCCACCAGGGTAAAGGGATTCCTAGGATAGGATGAGAAGATACAGACAATAGGAATGATTTCATCCCCGGAGATGACACAAAATAATAGCCTACAGTCTCTCATTCCCCACATGCCTGTCCCACCCCAGGAAGTGTGCCCCTTCTCTGCTTAATAGTACTTTGGCTACCCCACTTCCCTTTCATGGATTTAGCAAGAGGTCGGACATGAAGTCTTAGATAACTGTAGCTATAGTTGGGCTCCCACAGAAAATCACTTTCCCAACAATTCTCTCACCCGAAGAGAGTTTCTCATGGGCCTGAAAACCAGCCTCTTCAATTCGACAGTCCTGACAACCATTTTCTTCAGTTTAGTGCTTAAGTCAACTAGTTACAGGTAATTGTGAATATAACATCAACATTCATGGCATGGAACAAATATTTCTCATAAAATAAAGATGCAGCACTGGATCAGGTAGGTATAGGTGTGCTATGCATCCCATGAGGGATACGATTTATTGTCGATAACATTAAATCTATGGGGTATATCAAGAGTGTGTACAGGTTCCAGAGGTGTGTGAATGATGCATATTTCCCTTGATGGAGAGGATGGTTCATTGTGTGAATATCTGAGTGCATGAATGGCTCCGTGAGTGGGAAACAAACTAATTTTCCCCACATTTATTTGCATGCACCCTTGAGGACACATGGATCTCAAGGATATTGTTTCTCTACACTTGGGATTCATTGTATTTCCCATGATAACTTAGGATAAATAACTATCCCCACCAATTTTTTTAGTTATAATATTATAATAATCCCTTGGAGATAAGCCCTCTAGCTTAGCCCCCTTTCCTAGGCTCTTAGCCCCTCCCTTTCCCTTCCTAGTAGAGTTTAGTCCCTGATACTCTTTTATCATGGTCGATCTACAAAAAATGTTGTAATATATTAATGATATGAGTGTTTACATATCCAAAAATAGGCTCACTGGCCTTTAGCATCTAGGCTCTTCAGCCTAACCATCACATAAGCTTGCTATCTTATAATAGCCTAGCTCACCATCCTATCAAACATATTTTACACTTTCAACCAGGGATCATTCTTGGGGTATTACATTCCCCTCCCATTATTTATGCACTCTCCTCAGTGAAATATATATATATATATATATATATATATATATATATATATATATACATTTATCACCAAGATTTTCAAAAATCTTCAAAAAGATGTGGGCATTCTTCCCGCATAGCATCCTCATGCTCCTAAGTTACATCCTCAAGACCGTACTAGGTCCATAGGACCTTTACTATCTCTATGGATCGATTCCAAATCTACTTGATCTTCCAGTCTCATATGCACACCAGATGCACTTGAAACGTGCCTTCTTGCTCCACCTAAATCACATTCCAATCAATAACATGATTAGCACCAGGTACATACTTTTTAAGCAATGATACATGGAATACATTATGAATAGACATTGATGCAGGTAATGCAAGAATATATGTTACATGCCCAATCCTCTCTAGGATTTCAAATGGCCCACAATAATGAGCTGCCAACTTTGAGCAATTTCCCAACTTCAGAGAACATTGTTTGGCCTTCACTTTCAAGAATACATGATCAACCACTTTAAATTCCCTGTTATTTCTGCTCTTATCAGCTTAGATTTTGTTCTTGTCTTGAGAAACCTTTAAATTCTTCTTTATTTTTGACATATTATCTTCCATTTCTCTAATTAAATCGAGTCCAACCACTACTCTATCTCTTGGGCTGTCCCAACTTACAGGTGTGTTGCACCTTCTACCATAAAGTGCCTCAAATGGGCTCATCTTTAGAGATGATTGATACCCATTGTTATAATCAAACTCTACCAAGTGTAGGTAGTCTTCCCATTTTGATGGTTTATCCATCAGGTACATCCTCAACATATCTGCAATCACTTGATTCACCCTCTTTGTTTTCCCATCATATTCCAGATGATAAGATGTGCTAAAATTCAAATTTCTTCCAAATCCTTTAAATAATCCTTTCCAAAAATTCAAAGTGAATTTTGGATCTCTGTCAGACACAATTGTCTTGGGTATACCATGCAATGTAGAAATTTCCCTCATATAAATATCACCAATGTTAGTTTCCTTGTGAGTGAACTTCACTGGAATGAAATGGGCAGATTTGGTAAGCTTGTACACCACTACCATGATAGAATTGTGTTGCTTGCTTGTTATGGTGAGTGTGTAGATGAATTCCATTGTTATCACTTCCCATTTCCACTCAAGGATGGGGAATGGCTACAATAACTCAGCTGGGTGTCTATGGTCATCCTTGACCTTTTGACACTTCAAACACTTGTTTATGTACTCAAACACCTCTTTCTTTATGCATGGACAATAATATTGGTTGTTTACAGTTGCAATTATTTTCTGATATCCTGGGTGTCCAACATAATGTATGTTATTCATTTCCCTCAATATCGAAATTTTCAATTCTTCAGAATTTGGTACATAAATTCTTCTTCTGTACATAATAATTTCATCATTTCCCAGGTTGTATTCCTCATTCTTCTAGTGCAAAATACCTTGCTGTAATTTTTCCATTACTTCCATGTATTGCTAATCTAGTTTTGCAGTCTCTAAGATTCCTTATTTCAAATCGGATTGGTACATTCTAATGGTTGTAGCATGCAAATCATATACTCTTCTACTAAGTGCATCAGACACCTTGTTCTCTTTCCCTTTGATATGATTTATATCAAAGTCATATTCACTGAGAAATTCTAACCACCTTCTTTGCATGGCATTTAGAGTTGGATGATCAAATAAATATTTCAGACCATTATGGTCTGTCCTCAGCTCAAACCTTTTCCCCATGAGGTAGTAACTCCACTTATTCAAGGCATGCACTATGGTTTCCAACTCCAAATGACGTGTGGAATAATTCCTTTCATGCTCCTTCAACTTTCTTAATTCATAACATACAACATACCCATTCTGGCTGAGGACTCCACCAAGTCCTTCATTAAATCCATTTGTGCATACAATGAAGTCTTCATTTGGATCTGCAATCCTTAGAATTGGAGCACTGGTTAATAATTGATTCAAGGCGTTGGAAACTCTTTTCACATTCCAATGTCCACTAAAACGTCACTCCCTTCTTTTGCAAGGAAGTGATCGGGTGTGCAATATTTGAGAATCCTGCAATAAATCTTACGTAGTATCCTCCAAGGCCCATGAAGGATCTGTATTCTGTCACACTCTTAGGTTTTGACCACCCTCTAATGGCCTCAATCTTTTCAAGGTCCACTGTTATTCCTTCCTCAGATATGATATGCCCCAAATAATGAATTTGGTTCTGATAAAATGAGCACTTGCTCAGATTGACATGCAATTGATCCTCCCTTAATACTTGTAATACCATCTTCAAGTGTTTCTCATGCTCTTCTTTCGATTTGGAATATATAAGAATGTCATCCAAAAAAACAATGACAAACTTATCTAAGTATTCTCTAAAAATATCATTCATTAAACACATGAAGACAACTTGTGCATTTGATAACCCAAATGGCACCACTATGAACTCATAATGACCATACCTTGTTCTGAAGGAAGTCTTGTTGATGTCTTCATCTTTAATTCTTACCCGGTGATAACCTGACATGAGATCAATCTTGGAGAATATTTTTTCATTCTTTAACTGATTAAAGAGGTCATCGATCCTTGAGAAAGGATACTTATTCTTTATATTTACTTTGTTCAACTTCTTGAAGTCAATACAAAGTTGCAATGTTCCATCCTTCTTCAAAAACAATACTGGAGAACCCCAAGGTGACACACTTGGTCATATATACCCCTTCTTCAGAAGATCTTCAATTTGCATATGCAACTCCGTTAATTCTCGTGTACTCATCTTGTAAGGGGTCTTGGATACTAGAGCTTCTCCATGCATCTGATTTATAGAGAAATCAATATCTCTTTTAGGTGTTAATCCTGGTATTTCTTTAAAAACATCCTCAAAATCCTTTAGGACTGCATAATCTTCAATATTTGACACCTTGTACTTAGGTGTTTCTTCCATATGAGTTAAAATTATTTGACATCATTTTATCTAACATTTCTTTAGCTGCAATGTTGAGATTTATCTAATAGTTATGGCTCTCAGAATTATCTTCACTATCCTTAGGTTCCCTTCTTCATCCTATCAAGTAAATGATTTATTATAACAGTCTAGGATAGCATGGTTTTATTAAAACCAATCCATACCAATTAGACAGTCATCAAACCGTAAAGGAAAGTTGTTCAAATCTTTCCTGGTGCTCATTCCATTCATGTCCACTGGGTAAGACTTAACCATCTCATTAATTTTTCTTTTGTCTCTAGTAGCCAATTGTACCAACCAAGATTTTCCATTCTTTCTTCTTGGAAAATGAAATCTTTCCACCATATTAGGATCTATATAACTATGACTAGCTCCTGAATCAATTAAATTTGCAATGGTTTCATTGTTGATCATACCTTCCACTTCAATCATGTGTGACTGAAACTCACCTTGCTTGTTGTCCAAGGCTGCATAGATCCTGGGTACATTCCTTCCCATGTCCCCCATTGTTTCAACTTGTTGTACATTTTGAAGAAATCTCATTTTTTCACTTCTTTGAGGACAATATTGATGCTTATGATCTCCCTTACAACCCCAACATTGAATAGGTGGCTTCCTTTTCATTTTCCCCCCTGTCTCAATCATTTTGGGATCTCTAGAAGCTGGTTGTCCTCGAGGACTATTTATGAAGAATTGTGTGTTATTCACCTTCTTCCTCTATTCCATATTGTACTTATTATTCTCTTCCCAAGATTTTTTAAAAGTCGGCTTTCCTTTATGTTGATCATATAGACATTTATCTCACCTTATGGTATCCTCCAAATTTTTGGGATCATCATATTGTATCTTCTCACTGATGAATAATCATAGCATGCTCAAATACCTTTGAATCTTAATTGTCTCATCCTTGATGAATGAGACATAATTTAACAATTTTAAAAAACTTCTTTCATACTCATCAATGGTCATACTTCCAAGCTTGAGTTCAAAGTACTCCATTTTCTTGTCATAATATCTCTTAGTCAAGTATTTCTCTTGATATTACTTATGCAATTCCTTCCAAGTAACATTTTTCTCTTTAATGTGTTTCACCTGCACAAGTTGGTACCACCACATGTATGCCTTTCACTTGAGGTGATAGATAGAAATTATTTCATATGCATGTGAAGAATAATTATGTAATTGAAAATACTTTCACATGCCTAGCATCCATGTCCCTACATCCTCGTCCTTCTTGTGCTCACCTTCAAACGTAAGAGGTTTTATCTTGTTCATTTATCCTTCTACCTCGTCCACCCTAGACCTCTTCTTAAGCTTCATGACAGGGGATTTACTTGAGCTACTATGTTCTCTCCTATTGGAATTCCTTGGGGAGTGATGACGATGTCTGCTAGCACTTCTTGTTATACCTTTCTCATTAGGAGACCTGTGAATTCTTGATTTACTTGAGCCATTCTCCTTATCCAATTTCTTTTATATTATGTCCAAGCACTGAATTAACTTCATGTTGAATTCTTCATGTTGCTCCTTGGATTTAATAATCCTTTCATTATAATATTTATATCTTTGGACATCCTTTTGCCAATTTTTAATGGTCTCTACCATATTCATGTTTTTTCCTTTCCTTCTCCATGTCTATTTGAGTTTGTTCCTTCAATACGCATATGTACATCCATCCCTATGATATCATATTCTTGGATGTAAGCCCCCTATGTATATCCATCCCTCTGCACTCTGTGTTGATCCTGATCTGATCTAGTTGTTGTTAACTCTGCAAAATGTGTGATCCAAATTTGACAGGGTATATGGTCTAAATTTGGATGCAAAAGTCATAAATCTATAAAGATAATAGATTCTCCATGTGGATCAAGGAGATTCCCACCTCCTCAATAATTAATTGGGATAACAGGTTTCCCATATGGGTCAAAGAGAGTCCCACCTCTCCATTATTGTATTATGTTTTATTTTCCACTACTTAGTTAGCTGGGTAGTTAAATCTATTATTATAATAATAGAGACCCATTTAATGAGCTCTTTCCATTATTGTATCCGGTTTTATTTTCCACTACTTAGTTAGTTAGGTAGATATATTATACTAATAATAAAGACTCATTTAATGAGATCTTGTTGACTTTGTCCAATGGACCATTCTGTAATGCTATATAAAGGCCTAGCAAGCCTTCTCATAATATCAAGTTACTCATTTTGGCTTCTCTCATATTTTCTATTGTTCATTCTGAGATTAATTAGGTCTGAGTGATTTACTAGTAATTAGTTTTAGATGTGAGGCTCCTCTTTGAGCCTCACCTCCCAAGTACTTCATTTACATGTTTTTTTTTGTCCATGCTTCTTTTCATGCAATATTGGCACATATAATCTCCTCATATCTTGGCATTAAATCCATCCAGAACTCAGCCCCCGAGATCTGGATCAGTGGTATCAAAGTGGGTACGCTCTCCATCGAAACAAGGGTTTGAAGCATGTTTTGGGTTAAAACATTTTCAGAAATCACCAATCTCCTTTTGGTACTATCTGAATCCAGTTTTCATACCATACACTATAAGCATCACAATTGGTCCACATGCACTACAAGGATTTTTTTTTACTCTCGGATCTTTGTTCGCCATTACAAGGAGAACCATACATGGATTCACTACATCCATACATGGATTCACTATATCTATACCTGGATCTAATACATCCATTGGTATGTAATATTTTCAACAAATTTGCAGGGTGTCCATGCTACCCACAGAGGTTCCACAACCTCTACAAGATCCCATGTTGCTCTACAAACCCTTGGCATCCTTTGTGGCCCTCTACACTAAGCCAAATTCAAAGAGGTGTTGCGACCTCTACACAAAATTGAAGATTCTCTATGATATCAAATTCGAAATATCTCTTCAATATCTCAAATGGATATTTTGTGTAATCTCATTTGGCTTCCTGGTTTGAGATATATCATCGATTAAATCTCATCATGTATTTGACCTAAGGAGGCCTCACTTACCACAAAATTCAATGGAATTTTTCTCTATTCTCAGGAAGCTACATAAGGATTTCCACAAATGGCTGGAAATATATCTTCAATATATAAAATGGGTATTTCACGGAATCTCATTAGGCTTCCTGGTTTGAGAGATATCATTGATTGCATATCAACATGTATTTGACCCAAGGAGGCCACGAGTACCACCATATTCAATTTTTTTTTTATCCCTACTCAGGAAACTATAGAAGAAGTTACAAATATGGATGGAAATATCTCTTCAATATCTAAAATGGGTATTTCACAGAATTTCATTTCGTTGTCTGGTTTATGATATATCTTTGTTTGAAGAAGCACATGTCTGTAACTAGTGTGACCGCGTGCCCTTCATATTCGGCCTAGTTTTTCTCACTCCACGGGCCACCTAAAAACAAGTTCCATATACCAATGGAGAGATCTCTTCAGTATATCAAATGGTTCTTCGATGGAATTGGATTTAACCACCTGTAGTAGAAATTATGAATATGTTTGCAGAAGGATGTTCACAGCCCCAAAGTCATGATTTTTCCATGTTAGTTTTTGGGATTTTATTAAAATTTATTTGTTTTTCTACCCATGTACAATGTCATTTTCAACTACATTATGGTTCAACCACAAACCCATGGTTATGGATCAACCACACAAAACCCTTCTCTTCATTGGGTATTTTCACATTGTAATCATAATAGTACGATAATGGGGTTTCTCTTTCTAGCATGGGTGAAATTATGGGGACCATCATTTTCTAAGGGGGGAGGAATGATCTAAATTTTAGAGGGTATATGGTGTAAATTCAAATGCAAAATTCATAATCTATAAAGATAATAAGCTGTCCATGTGGATCAAGGAGATGCCCATGTCCTCATTAATTAATTGGGCTAATAGGTTGCCCATATGGATCAAAGAGAGCCCCACCCCCCATTATTGTCTTAGATTTTATTTTCCACTACTTAGTTAGTTGGGTAGTTAGATCTATTATTATAATAATAGAGACTCATTTAATGAGCTCTTTCCATTATTGTATCAGGTTTTATTTTCCACTACTTATTTAGTTGGGTAGTTAGATCTATTATACTCATAATAAAGACTCATTTAATGAGCTCTTGTTGACTTTGTCCAATGGACCATTTTGTAATGATATATAAAGGCCTAACATGCATTCTCATCATATCAAGTTACTCATTTTGTCTTATCTCAAAATTTCTATTGTTCATTGTGAGATTAATTAGCTATGAGTGATTTACTAGTAATTGGGAGGTCATCACACTTCATTTTCCCCGAATGTTGAATTGACAAACTTCTGAACAGATGCTTCTTCGGAGCTTCAGGGCTCTGGTACTTCATAAATTTGGGTTATGTAGGTTCTTACAACATCACACCTTATTTATCCCAAATTCCAAATGAGAGAACTCCAAAAGAGGCTCTCTGGAGCTTCACGCTTTAAAGGTATTTTCAACTTCATACCTAAAAACTCTTGAACGTTGAGTTTCCAAACTGTTGGGGTCTTCTTAGCACTGCACAAAAGGGATGCTACGTTTCAAAATATTGAGATGAAACGTGGCTGAATCGATGAGTGACATGTGTCAAGTTCCAATTGGCACATACTATCTATAAAAGGAATGAGTCAAGTTGACACATGGAACACATAAGTGGGTCCACGTCACCCTAGGTGATGTCATCATGCCATGTCTCTCCAGTGAATCGGGACTTCGGTACTCTGGGCTTCAGAGGATCTTACAACACAACACTTCAATTCCTCAAAACGATGAATTGGAAAACCCCCAAAGGTTTCAAGAATCAACGGTCCATGTTGTTGGCTAAGATCAAAAGTCGATAAGAGCTCTGGGACTCTGACCTTCAGAGGATTTCACAACACAACACAACATTTTCCACAAACACCGAAGTGGCTGCCTCTCCGAACCACCGCTCTCCAAAGATTTAATACTTTGACGCTCCAAAGCTTCGTCCTTTGGAATACTTCATACTATAACACTCTAAAAACACCTGAATATCAAACTTTCGAACATACGCTATCTGGAGATTTGGGGCTCCAAAGCTTTGGAACTTAGGGCTTCAGAGGTTTCTTCTTCAACTTACATCAAAAATCTCAAATGCCAAATTTTCGAACAGGTCCACATCACTCCAGGTGATGTCATCATGACACGTCACTCAAATTCCCCAAGGCTTCAGAGAACTTCTCAATGCAACACAACACATCTCCCAAACGATGAACTTTCAAATAGGTGGTGCCCGAAGCTTTGAGACTCCAATGCCCCAGAACTTTGGTCTTCAGAGGATTTCACACTAGAACACTTTAAATCATCTGAACGCTGAACTAGCAGACTATCGAACTGTCTCTCTCTGGAGCTTCAGGACTTTAGGCTTCGGGAGACTTCTCAACATATCATTACAAATATTCCGAACACCGAACTTCTGAAATGTGCTTCTCCATAGTTTCGAGACTCTGGTGCTTCGGGGATTTGAGCTTTGTAAGTTTTTTCTACTGATCACCACCCAACCCTTGAACTGTTGAATGTTGAAATTCTAAACACTTTCTAATATGTCGACACATGTCCCCAGAAATGAACGGTCTAGATTGTTTCTGGATTTCGAGACTTTGGGTAAACTTCACTCCATGAAACCACAACTAGATTTCCCTAGAGTGTCAATCTTCTAAACCACTCAGAGATCCAATGGACCGCCTTCTCCCAATGATATTCGATTGAGACCAGCTTCGTGACTCTGGGGATTCAGGGATTTTTCCTCCTTTTTGTCAAAGACTTGAAAACTTTTGAAGCAACGAAGTATGAAGGAATTTGATGGGTTAACAATCATGCTACTTCTCTAGATCTGACGACTATGAAGGATTCGGTCCTCTCCCGAATAGTTCTTGGCCCTTATTCTTTTCACAAAGAGATATTTCTCTTCTTTGTGTTTGGAACTTAGAAAAGTAGCTTGTGCACTCCTTGCGCTTTAAATTTGACCCATCCCAGGTCATATTTCCATTGAACAGATATTAAATTATGAAAATTTTACCACTTTGGCCGATTTCCTCCAATATTCTAAGAATTTAACAACAACAATTAGGGATTTTTCCAATTCCATTCAAGTGACTCAAGTCAACTTGGTCGGCACATCCAGGCTCAGTGTTGGAAACTAGAGCTCTGATACCATATTGTAACATACCCAGACTTATACCTTCTAGGCTATGCCACACAAAAAATCTTGTGGAACTTTTTATATATAAAAATTAAAACAAACAAATATATTTTGCAATGCATAGATTCATGCAGAAATAAAAGTAAACATATACAAGAAACATACATAGGCAATACCCATAAATATAAACACAAGTATAAATACACAACATGCAAATGAACACACAATTTATACTTATCTATAATAGAATACCACCAACTGTGTGAATACTTTCCACGATCCTCAGAGCTTTAGACCACGCTTCTCATAAATCTTAGTTGTGGGTCACCCCTGAGATGGGACTAAACTCCACCCGGGTAAAGGGATTCCTAGGCTAAGCTAAGACAATACAAACAATAAGAAGGGTTTCTTCTCACGAGCAAACTCAAACTACCAGCCTACAATATCTCATTCGCCACATGCATGTCCCACCCTAGGAAGTGTTCCCCTTATCTTTTCAACAGTCCTTCGACTGCCCCACTTCCCTTCCATGGCTTCAAAAATAGGTCGGACAGGAAGACTCAGAGCATTGTAGATGCAGTTGGGATCCCTCAAGAAATCACTTTCTCAACAATTCTCTCAGTTGGAGAGAGTTTCTCATGGGCCTAAAACCCCACGTCTTCAATCCCATGAGCCTGAAAACCAGTCTGTTTAATCCCACGGGCTTGACAACTCGTTTATTCATTTCAGTGATTAAGTCAACCAGTTACGGGTAATGGTGAAGAAAAAAAAAAATCAGGGCATGGAAGACATGTTTCTCATAACAGAAAGGTGCAACATTGGCTCAGGTAGGTACAGGTACATTGTGCATCCCAGGAGGGATATGATTTACTGCTGATAATAGGAAATATATGGGGTAGCTCAAGAGTGTGTGCAGGTTTCAGAGGTGCATGAATGATGCACAGGTCCCCTGATGGATGTTTGCGTGAATGGTTGAGTGCGTGAATGTCTCTTTGAGTGGGAAAAAAACTAACTTTCTCCACACATATTTACGTGCACTCTTGATGACACATGGCTCTCAAGGAGCTCATTTATCTCCACTTGGGATTCATTCCCTTTCCTATAAGAACATAGGATAAATAATTATCCCCACCATAGTCTTTAAGAATAATATTAAAAATTCCCTTGGAGATAATCCCTCTAGCTTAGCCCCATTTCCTAGGAAATGAGACTACAGTTGGGCTCCCTTAGGAAATCACTTTCCCAACAATTCTCTCACCTAGAGAGAGTTTCTCATGGACCCGACAACCCATGTTTTTAGTTCAATGCTTAAGTCAACTAGTTACAGGTAATGGTGAAGACAACAACAACATTCAAGTCATGGAACAAATGCTTCTCATAATAGAAAGGCACAACGCTAGCTCAGTTAGGTACAGGTGCGTTGTGCATCTCATGAGGGCTACGACTTACTGTTGATAACAAGAAATGTATGGGGTAGCTCAATGGTGTGTGTAGGTTCTAGAGGTGTGTGAATGATGCATAGGTCCCCTAATGGAGAGGATGGCTTAATGCGTGAATGGATGAGTGTGTGAATGGTTGAGGGCGTGAATGGCTCCATGAGTGGGAAACGAGCTAATTTTCCCCACACTTATTTTCATGCGCCCTTGATGACACATGGCTCTCAAGGAGCTCGTTTCTCTCCACTTGGTATTCATTCTCTTTCCCATAGGAAATTAGGATAAATAATTATCCCCACCATATTATTTAGGAATAATATTATAATATTTCCTTGGAGATAGGCCCTCTAGATTAGCCCCCTTTCCTAGGCTCTTATCCCATCCCTTTCCCTTCCTAGTGGATTTTAGTCCCCCATATTCTTCTATCGTGGTCGGTCTACATGCAACAATGTATTATATTAATGATATGAGTGTTTACATATATAAAAATAGGTTGATTTTCCTTTAGCATCTAGGCTCTCTGGCCTAACCATCACATAAGCCTCCTATCTTATAATAACCTGGCTCACCAGCCTATGAAACATATTTTACAATTTCAACCGGGGCTTGATCTTCGGGTATTACATTGATTGAAAATCAATTTTCATCTGTTCACATCCGAACCAATTGTGAGCTATTGTTTTTACCTCGTATTTCCCCATCAAATATTGAACTCGATCAGACTTAACCCTATTAGAATTTCACCTTGCAGTTAGGATTTTACTTTCAGGTTTTTCCTGATCTAATAAGCATATCATATTATCATGCTATCAGGTTCATAGCCTATCAAAATTCCCTTTATCAGATAGATGTATTCCACATGTCAGGATAGCATGAAGATCCCATTCATCCTTTGGGTCACCCTTCATGATGTTGACATGGAATTAATGCATCATCTGACATGTTATCCCTTTTCAGATTCCCTACTATCCATTTGTCTTATCCAGATTTACATGATCCCGATCTCAGTATGTCGTGTCTACCTGATCTAACATCTAGGTATTTGAAGTTTACATGATTTGCTTTGTTTCAAATTTTTTCCTCTAGGTGTGAAACCATGACCTAGCTGTGTAACCTTGACCTATGATGACCTTGATTCGTGTAGAACCAAGCCTAAAATTTCCCTAACCTTATCCATAATTCATTTTGTATATATTATTTGTATACTTTTAGTTATTTATTTTAAATTTGTGTTCTTTTATTTCATTTTTATTTATTCCTTTTTACTTTAAATTTCACATGGTTTTGCAAATCTACCCATGGTTTTACAAATCTACACATGGTTTTACAAATATATCCATGGTTTTTCCAAACGTACCCATCCATTTATTCCAGGAATTGCATGGGAAATTACTTTTTACACGAGAATTGAATTTACCTAATGTGCATTTTCCTAAAAATCCCTATGTCCTCGATTTGTATATCATTATTTATGTATGAATTTTTATTATCTTTCCCATATTCGGGTATAATTGTATACACATTGATTTTTCATTTTATATATACATGTATATATTTTTGTTTCTTATTTAATTTAATTTTTATTTTTTATTGCATTCTTCCTAAAGTCCCAAAGGTGTATATTGTATTATTTATTTTCAAGCCGATATATTCTATTTTATTTATTTTATCTCTTATTTCACACACAAATTACTAAGGCTTGGGAAAACATTATAAACCACTCTCATCAATTACCCCAATGCATGTGGGATAATTATTTAGAGTACAATATCAATGATCCAGATTAACTCAATGAGAAGATCAATGGTTGTTGAGTGTCGAATTCAACACACCATAAATCATGATCCAAGAGGCCAAATTAGTCAAGAGTGGGATCATTGGAAAGACATCGAAGACAAAAATACGTTGGAAGATGAATTCGAGCCAAATTAGCAACATAGATACCCAAAAAAATTAGGTAAAATAGGACCACGAGTTTGATGGGGGGTGAGCTATAAATTCTCCAGTGGGACATAACTCATGATCTAGAAAACCAAATTAGGTGCAACAAGGCTCGCTCGAAAGATGGGAAAGTGTAATTTTTTTTATTAAAATCGATTTTAGTAGCTTGATCATTGAAACTCGCAAAAAAATTGAATAACAAAACCAAACATAGCTAAGTAGAATTGAGGATATTTCCAATCACATTCACTCATAGAATTCCTACAACATGAATCCAAAAAATTTAAGAGACTTCTTAAGTTAATTCCGTAATGTTGATATATTTATTAAGAAATATATAGGGGAACTTCAAATTGTATGATAACAAAACAAAATAAGAAGAAATCAAAAGTTGTAATCGAAAAAAAATGAACAGTTAAAAAAATTAAAGGTTCTCTCTTATTTTATAAAAGAGAACTCATTTTATGAAGAGAATGGAAATTTTCCTATTGTATCTTCATATGGTACTATTATATCTAATTTTACATGTGCTATTGTTTCATGAGTTTCTTGAATGATTTTCATATGAACTATTTCTATACATGTCATTTAAGATGCTTATGCATTTATGATTTCTAATTGACACAAGGATAATTTTATAGGTTTAATTTGCAACTAATATTTGTGATTCGACCTATAGATTTATTGTTTTAATATATTACTGATTCACATGAACTATATATCTAGTCTGTAATACCATTTTTTGATGTGCCTATCTGTTAGAATTTCTCTTGTGGGATAGGTTAGAAATAGCTAGATTGTATAGTTTCCATTTGTATTAATTAGATTATATTTAGAATTTCTTAGAATTCTTTGGGGGATAGTTTCCTTTCTTTCCATTTTTCTTCTTTTAATTCGTAGTAGCAACCAAGCCCACATACTAGTTGGAATGTTCCATCCTAAATGAGAGTGATTCTAATTGCAACTCACCATCGAGCATTTTTCCTTACCTTCTTGATATACCATTTGGACTCATCAACACCACCATTTTATACCCCGTTATTGATGGATTTGATTGTGGAATGGAATCTTTTCCTTGAAGTGCATGGTGGAGTCTCTCCTCGCCTTTTATGGGTTGTTAATCTTGTCAAACCCAATGCTCTTTCCTTCCTCTTCATAATTGTATTTCTTCCAACAATCGACAATTAGTGTTAGTCTCTTTAACCATAAGTGTGAAGTTGAGTGATCAACTACTTCCCAACTTAAGGGGAGAATCCCTCTCCCATGGTCCCTTTTCTCATGCATACATGACCAAGAAGTGTAACTCAAATCATAGTAGATTACATGATTTATATCATTCATGGAGCACATCCTTAACATGTCTGATGATCCAACTCAATCGAAATTTGATGGATGACCTAAACAGGCAGAGAAAAATCTTATCGTTGAAGCTTGATACGTCTTTTCTAATTTATTATTTTATTTTATAAATTAATTAGTAAAATATATAAACTTTATTTTTGTATATTGTAATCAATAAAAAATCGTCCGCAACATTGCACACAAATGGTTAAAGAAACACATCAATGCGAGCAACAATTATTCCACATACAACACCAAGATGCATTCAAAAGGCAAAAAACTAGAGAATTGGGTCAAAAATTGAAATACACAAAGTCACCAAAGGAAGTGTGTGCACAGTGCATAGTATGTGTGGGCCAACACAACCCTCAGAGTGCACAATGTGCAAAATGTGGGACTTTGTATGAGATAATCCATGCACTTCTATGAACGACGCATTTATGGATCTTTTCGGCCCCTCAACCACTTATGGACCAAACCCCAACATGATTTGACACTCATATCTGAGCGAAATCTAGCTTGGAGGCTGGTGAAAGTCTAGAGGGTGCCCTAAAAGGCCCCTTTTTCACACTATGAACCAATTACATTTTTCCATGTATTAATGCTATAAATAAGATCCATGGGTGCACTAAGAAATCAATATCTTCATAGTATTGTTATGCTGCAAGAATTCTTCCTTGGGAATCCTCTTTTCTCTTGGAAGCCTTCAAGAACCATTTCAATAGGCCATTCCACTCACCTCTTGAGGGAATAGGCATTGACAATTGTTGTTCTTCACCATTTTCCATTTCTTCCAATGTATGAAGAGATATCCATTATGGAACTCAAGATCCCTCCCAAGGAGGAAGAGGAAACTCATAAGTCCCTATTTTTCTCTACGGTGTTTTTCCTACTAATCAATTGATCCATTGGTAACATTATGTTGGTCAACTTTTTATTTTCACGGTTCTAAGTTTTTCATCTTTATAACAATTATTTCTTAGTTCTTTTAGTTGTATTTATTTGTTTATACATGTTTTTGGCTTATATAACCCACTCACAATTTTTTTTTCTTGTCTAGCAGGCTCATTTGGACATGCAAGTGTTGTTGTTTTTCTAACCCAAGTGACAAAACCAACACAACAAATCGGTGACCATATTGGGGATCGGTACCAAATTCCTCCCTATTTGATCCTTTAGAGCACTCGATTGTGATTGTTTTGTCTTGTAGGTACCAAAATCGGCCTAGCCCAACCTGCCAAAGTCAAAATTCTAAGCTGAGGAAGTAGTATTTCACTTGGAAATTTCTCCCTCGATGTGTGACGAGAAGTCTATGGGATCTTTTGCCCATAGACGCGCACTCTACGCACTGTGAGTGAAACAAACCTCTTTACACTGTGCATTGTGCACCCTCTACGCGCCTATCAGAGTTGTAACCCACACATAACTCCAGTTTTTCAAATTGTAAATGTTTTCCTGAAGGGTTTGAAGGACCCTAGCCTTTAGATTTTTATTTTCATGCACTTTGTAAGGAAACTACAATCCACTTAGAGTCCTTTCGCATATGAAAGGTTATCTAACAAATGCACTTAGTTGGTAAAAAGAATCAATATTCTTCTCTCTTTTTCAATTGTTTCCACATGGATGACTCATTTGGCTTGTAAAATTTTAAGTTGAAGTTATTACTTTCATTCACGAATCACTTAAATCGAGACTAGAAACCAATTTTGACCCTTGAGTATGCTCTTCCCTCGCACCCTAGTGTGATCTTGGGAAACACAAAGGAGGTTAAGAGGAAGTTTCATCTCTCTTAACAAAATATTTAGGAGAGGACAAACCCCCCCTAGGGTACCTCTTTAGTTTTTGAAATCATCTTAAAGTTTTGTAATGGCCCATACATGCCCACATGTTGAAAAATTAGGAGAGTTTCTAAATTGCTTTCTTAGTTTACATCACAATATGGGGAAGTTTAAAGATCAAAGTAATGGGCCCATACATGCCCACATGCTTGCAATATAGGATAGTTTCAAATCTTTCTTAGTGTAAACAACATTTAGGGAGTTTAAAGGATTTGTAAGGACCCATATGTCCACTTGCTAGTTATTTGGGGATTTAAATATTCCGCAAGGTTGTACCAAAGAAACATAGTAAGATAGGTAAATAATATTTTCAAGGACCACATGAAGTCCACATGTTTCAACCTCACACTTAACTTATTAAAATATTGGCACACTCTTTCACTTTCTTGCACACAAAGCCACTCCTCACACACATAATTTCTATTTTGGAATAGTGAAGGTTAAAGTAGGTTTTATCCAAAGATTCTGAAATGTCCCACTACTTCTTTGGAAATTATCCACACCCATTTAGTTCAAACGAGATTGGTCCACACCCCCAATCTCTCAGCCCACCACATTTAATTTTTTTCTAAAAACACACTAAGTTTTCCTCCATAGGAGGTGCCAAAATAATATTTTTAGTCTAGGTAGGATCTCGGGGGTAGGCATTCAAAACAAACCCCTGTTATCTGGTTCTCACATTTTCAAACAATATAAGTTGAGAAATAGGGAACTTTCATATCCTCCAAATCAAGTGTTCCTACACCATAAGGAAGGGAGATACTTGTGAAGGGTCGAAGGCCAAGGTCTGGTTGTTATGCACATCCCTCCTTGAGTCACCCAACTCTTGGAAGGGCATCCAACCCATGACCCATTTCTGAGGCCGAAAATCTAAATGTCTCACTTTGACCGAGGTACCTAGTGGAAAAAACTTAGGACATCTAACCAGGTGGCAATTGTGGGATGAAATCACACCTTGATAAGATTTTGTGTGGCTATTAGAAAATATCGCCAGCTCTTTCGGGATATGCACCCTCTACCCCTCATTATAACTGATTACTTCAACCTTCACTAGTTCCTCTTCCGGTGGCTTCATATCCCATTGTCGAGTGTTATTGGAAGGCCCAGTGTTGATTGAGAGGAAGGATGATATGTATTTTAGGACACACGCATTTGTTTTTATTGTTCACCCACGAGGAAAAAATAAACCTATCCACATGCTTGTTTATTTTACAGTTGATTTATGTATGATGTACATTTGATTACATGCAATTGTGAGTTATAATATCTTGTGAAAGGTCCAAAATTATACAAAAGATATTGTTCATTTATTTCTCTCTTGTCACCCTTTTCACACATTCACTTTGCTAGTTGGAAACCATAGGGGACCCACAAAATCCCTATCGTTCCAGACGCTTGTAGAATCTCCATCCTATTCTAGTAGGAGTCCCTAGTCTTTCCAACTCATCGGCTCAACCATATCACACCCCCGTGAGTGATACTATTTTGGGATCAACTTTACTTGGTTCCAATTTTCTTGGGTCCAATTCCCGAGGCCATCCATCCACTATTTCTCCTTCACAAAGAGGAGGGGGTCAAAATTATCTTCAAGGGAGAAGTACAACCCCACCAAATCTCTCTCAAGGGACAGACCCACTACTTTCTCACACAATGGCTAGAACTAATCCTCCAACAAACCTCCCTATCCCATACTTGTCATTCCTCAACATTCCTGATTTGACCAAACTCACGAATGATCTCATTTTACATGACCCCACATGGCCGAACATACCTACCAAACTACCTTCATATATTCCAAAGTTTGAAGGAAAACTGGGGGAATATCCCGCCAACCATGTTATGACTTTCCATCTATGGTGCTCTTCAAACAATATCATGGATGATTCCATCTGCTTGAGGTTATTTCAAATAACCCTCATAGACCCATCAGCCAAATGGTATGTGGACGAAAAATCAGGGTACCATGTGACCTTTGAATCATTGGCCAAATCCTTTCTTTCCTTTTTTCAACTACCAGTTTGTCACAATACAGCCTTGGAAATTATATCTGAGTTCAAACAAAACATTTCTATACATATAGCCGACCACATCCATGAATGGCATCGATGACGTAGTTTGTGTAAAGAAGAAACCACCAAGGAACAATGTCTTGACTGGTTTCTCAAATCACTTGTCTTTGTTATTGCCAAGGATGTAGAATCCAATTTTCCTCAGTCATAAAAAGAGGCCATTAGAAAGGCTCAATAGTTTTACCTTGTCTATGCTCAATCAGGTTACTTATACACTGTATTTTCCGATGCACCCATACCCATACCATTCAGGCAAGATAAACCTGGTATGTCCCATGTTGTGGATGGGTTGATTGGTTCTATGAACTATCTCAACCCTTACGACCACCCATCACCCGCTTATGGTGCACATCAATATCCACAACCTTATGGAGGGATGTCTTATTCCCCTCCTCCTGCTCACCAACAATCATATCTTTTTTCTCCCCCTCCACTAATGGGTGGACCCTCACTGGTACCCATGATGTGCCCAATATCTCAACCAAGTATAGGTTCACCTTCTACCTCCACATACAACCTTAGCACTAATGGAAGTGCTCCAACTTCTTACACACCATATGGATCGTCTCCACAAAACAATCCATATTTTCCATTTCCTAGTCCTCCACAGCTGGTTTCTCCTGCACCAGGACAACCACGTGTCGGTGTTAACTTTGTTCAACCCTCTCCCATTATGAAAATTCAAATTTTGAACAATTGAATATGGAAAATCCATCCCAACCACCGAATAATTCCAATAATAAAGGAGGAAATAATAACCCAACAACCCAGGACCAGGAGGAAATAACCCCCAACAAAACCCTCCGGCTGGGGGAAACCAAAATCAAGGCAACCAAAACCCCCAATGGGGAAACTATAATAATGAACCATGGAAAGGGAGGAACAATAACCTCCAGACTAACTTCCCTTGCACTATCTATGGTGAGTATGGAAACTATGCACACCATTTACTGCAAATTTATGATTTCAAACAGATGAAAGAATCCATGAATGCGCAACGTCATCCAACGCCACTTTCCCCTCAGCAAGTCCCACAACAGTATTTGAAACAACCACCTCCAATGTTTTTCCAAAACCACATCCCACATCAAGGGGTCATGAATACCCAATAGGAGGTACACCCTGCTCCACCCCAAATGGGGAAGTATCAAAACCCAGGTCCCAACCAACCTGGAAACCCGACCGACCACAACATCCTCTTTACTAGTGAAGAAGAGATTATTTTTCAAACACGCAGTCTCTAGTATGGTGTTCCCCCTAAATCTACCCCAACCACATCAGAAACGACTGCAGCTACAACCGTAAAACCCTTGATGATTCCATGCCCTAACATTGAACCAAAACTTCGTATATCTTGTATGTCGTTACGACATAACATACATAACCCTCATGCTAGGGAAGCCCATAACTATAGCCTGGTCGATGAATTAGCACAGTCTCTTACAACCATGTTTGTATTGGAGGTCCTCCAAACTTGTCCAACTCAGTAGAAATCCTTGATTTCTTCCTTGGGGGAAGTCAACTCAGCTGATACTAGACTCATAACCTTTGATCTAGATAGTGAAGAACCATGCCTCCCTGCCCTGGTAGATTTTCAGATGCCACATAAGATCCAGAACATCACAGTTCATCAATGCATAATTGATTAAGGGGCATCCACATGCATCATGTCCAAAGTAATATGGAAAAAAATTGGCTCAGCTGCGCTAGTATCATCTGTCATCACCCTGTGAGCTTATGACAGTCGACCATCATCCCTTGAAAGGATCTTCCAAAATGTTCCCATAGAACTTGGGGAGGAAACCATATTGATTGACATTGAAGTTATCGATGCTGCACTTGATTACAATATCTTGTTTCAATGTAGCTACATGTATTCTATGAAGGAGGTAGCCTCTTTCGTGTTTTGAATGATGATGTTTCCCCACAATGGGAAAATCGTCACCATCGACTAACTTACACATTACGAGACTAACCATTCCGCTAACATTGATAACATTATTCCCCTTGTCTTCACTAGCTTAGATGCTTTTTTAGTCATTGGCATGGGTCCTAAAATTTTCAAAGACCCATCCTTGCTGGGGCCATATCACAGAGCACCACCTCTCCTACACCCTTCAACACAAGTGTGTGTAGTATCTTCTAATGGAACAACGAACATAGACAATACTCCTCTCACCGAGGCTCCTCCCCACATCAAAGTTCCACCAGTTGGAGAACTATTACCTTAGGAATCCCCTAAGAACCCCACTGCACCACTTATCCTATATCCCCCTCCCCTTCAGGGGTAAATATTTGTTTGGGAGATAGTCCCCCAAGCCATTACCCAAATTCCATTTTCTACCCCCCACCTAGAATCCAATAATTTCAGGTCACTGTGACCCTTAGCCTTCCTAATATGGTGCTTTCCATCCCTATATGGTATCTTCATCCACCCATGATGGTTCCTCAACCATATATCCCTTCTCATACAGAGAGAATATCGATGTAGATCCCAATACAGGCTCTTGCCACACCACCCTCATCCCCAACTATTGGCACCACTAACTGTTAGGGGAATATGAAAAAAGAAAGAGCCCACAACTCCACTTCCTCCCCAAGTTCAACCTCCTTGCACACTATGCGATAGAGAAGGACACACCACTAACAGATGTCCTACTCTTCCCAAGTTACGCAATCTGATCCATCTCCCTAGAGAAACCACATTTCTCACCACTCCACCAAGTACGTCCACTTCTACTACGGAGTTCTCCACCGCCAACAATAAAGGGTTGCAAACCAAATTCGCTTGTGCCATTTGTTCAGAATATAACCACTACACTCATCATTTCCCAGATCTACCTCAATTTCACCAGATGTTAGCCGTAGTATACCAAACATCTCGGCAAGAGCCCACTCAACCACTCCCTACTATGACTCACATTACTGATATTCAATATATTTCATCGTCGTTCCATGAGAAAACGAGGTACCCTATACAATATCGGGACATGTACTTTATGTCCAGAGGTCCCTCACACCATGTACACGATATATCATCTATTTCCTCACTACTTGAGGACAATAACACTTACCCATTGACCGTTCGCCCGGTAACCTCACAGGATCCCCTATATTCTCGTTGCTTCCACTGCGATGAAGATATCCTAGAGGAACTCACTACCCCCAATTTCCCATGGAATGTGCTCCATCATCGAGAAATTTTTCTCTCATAGGAGGCCTTTCACCATCCTACCTAAGCCTCCATATTCACAATCAAAACCAAGGATTTTATTCCTCTGGAGCATATTTATTGGTTCAAAAACCCTATCCCTACCCCCGATACTTTTGAAGAAGGAAACCTAGCCAACATATTCTTCACTTTCAATATTGAAATTTCCATTAAACTAGGAATCGTAGAAGAAATCACCATTGGTACCTCATGATCCCTTGAAGAACTCATTACTTACAAAGCTCTCTTGCAGGAATACCGAGATATTTTTTCCTGGTCATATACGAAGATGCTTGGCCTCGATCCTTCTATAGTCTAACATCGCATAGACACTTTTCCAGATGTCTCCCATGTCCATCAAAAGCAACTCCCCCTTCACCCATCCAAATCTACAACTATCAAAGCTAAAATTGACAAGTTATGCGTTGTCGGGTTCATCTACCCTATTGTGTACACTTCGTGGGTTTCCAACCCCATCCCTGTGAAAACTATTCATGTTTGCACATACTTTCGTGATCTCAACCATAGTTTTCCCAAAAACAACTTCCCAACCCCTTTCATTGACCAAATCATCGATGATTGTGCCAACCATGAAGAACTTTCCTTTATGGACCATTTATCCAACTATAACCAAATTCAAATCGTCCAATCAATCAATACAAAACCGCTTTTACAACCCCTTGGGGTACCTTTTCTTATCGCGTCATGCTTTTTGGACTAAAGAACGCAAGTTATATGTTTCAATGGGCCATGACCTATGTTTTCCGTGATCTTTCTTGCATCATCCTTTCTTATTTAGATGACTTCACTGCTCGATCCAAAAATAAAACTCATCATTTAGACAACTTACGCATCATTTTCCAATGATGTCACCAGTACAATATCCGCTTGAACCCCCTCAAGTGTGTCTTTTGCATCATGGTCAGACACCTTCTTGGGTTCATTGTCCCCCAAAACAACATCATGGTGGTCCCCCTAAAGGTCCAAGCTATCACAAAAATTCCACCACCTAGAAATTTATACCAACTTCAAATCCTACAAGGCAAAGCCAACTTTTTACGCCGCTTTGTCCCAGACTATGCCACTCGGGCAGATGGTTTACTCCGCCTACTATGAAATGATATTCCATTTCGATGGGACGACCATGCTCAACAAATTTTTGATTGTTTAAAATATGTGTTATCCAATGCCCCTTTGATTAGTCCCGCAGACTATGATCGCGATTACATCCTCTACTTTTCAGCCTCAGTTGTCTCAGTAGTAGGAGTCCTCGTCCAATTAGGGGATGATGGGAGTGAACATGTCATTTACTACATTAGTAAAAATATTTCAGGGCCACCCTTGAAATATAATAGTGATGAGAAACTCGCCTTAGCAGTTGTCCTTGTAGTACAAAATCTATGCCATTATATCCTTCTCCGAACTACCAAGGTCATAAAAGATTCCAATCCCATGCAATAATTTCTTAGTAAATGACAAATTAATGAATTGTTTTCTAGATGGATCGTTATCCTCTAAGAATACGATATAGATTTCTCAACTCCCAAAATAAAAAAATCTCTAGTCCTCACCGAACTCATTACGAATTTTCTCTCGTACGCTAAATATTTTCCCATCAATATAGATTTCCCTGAAAAACACCTCTTCATCATCCCCTTCAATGACCCCTGGTACAACGACCTCCTCATCTACCTTCGTACATAGAATTTTGGGTCTCATCTCTCTCAAGATGATCGTCGATTCATTCTCCATTAGGCCCCTTGATATCTCCTCATCAGAGATGTTCTCTATCGACGTGGGGTCAACACCATTCTTCGTCTATATCTGACCATTGACGAAGTTGATAGAGTCTTCAACGATTTCCATAGCATCTCTTGCAGTGGTCACCTGTCGGGTATGTCCATTGCCCAAAAAATCATCTGAGCTGGGTACTTCTAGCCCACATTGTTTCATTACTATCTCCACTCTGTCAAGCGATGAGCCAAAGCCCATCTTTATGCAAACAAAGAACGAGCACCACCAAATCTTCTACATCCAGTCATCACAGTCAACCCCTTCTATAAATTGGGCATAGACTTCATGACTTGCCACCCTCCATCCATTAATGGACAAAAGTACATTTTCATAGTTGTAGAGTACTTTACCAAATGGGCTAAAGCCATGCCCTCTTTCAACAACACCACAAACATCGCAACGCGTTTTTTCTTTAACCACGTCATTACCCGATTCAGAGTTCCACTATAGTTAGTGTCTGATCATGATAAAAACTTTGAGAATGAGATCTTTGTGGAACTCTCCTCAAATTTAGGATTCACCCATGAGTTTTCCTCTCCATACTACCCTCAGTCCAACGTACAGGTCGAGGAAATCAACAAGGTTCTCAAAACCATGCTACAACGTACCGTCAACAAACATAAAACCAACTGGCATCATATCTTATTTTCCTGTTTATGGGATTATCGCACGAAAGTAAAAAATGCCACCATTTTTACACCGTTCCACCTCGTCCATGGGATCAAAGTCACCCTCCCTATCGAGTGTGAAATCCCCACGTTACACATTGAAATTGAGCTATTACTTGACACCTCTCCAATGGAGAAACTCTTGTTGACCTCATAGTCACTTGATGAATATCGTCGATCTTCATTACAACACAATGAGGCAACTAAAAAACGGTCCAAATCCACTTTCGACCGCCATGTCAACCTTTTCTTATTCAACGAAGGTGATCTCGTGTTAGCCTATTATATCGCCCATGATACTCTCGGCCATGGGAAATTCGATTCATTATTTCATGGACCCTTCATCATCCAACATTGCCTCACTAAAGGGGCATACATATTGGCCTCTCTAGAAGGCTATCCTCTCAAAGAACCCATCAATGGATTGTACTTAAAGAAATTTAACGCCCGAGCGTAGCCATCCTACCTTAGGTTTTTATTTGTACACATTTATATATTTTTTAGTTTTCTTTGATACCACCATTCATGGTGTATGATCTATTACCCATGTTATTGATAGATGCATCATCCATCATCCTACCACAACAGTTACGCTGACGGTCCCATCCGCTAGACCCAGAATCTTGCTTCGCCCGCTTGGGCCCTCTATACTTCCTCACATATCCTTCTCCACTCCAATGGAATATGTTTGGGCTCATACACCAACAACCAAGACGAATATGATGTTGTTATTGGTCTCCTCAGCGAGGCCAGTCACCGCCACATTCATCACCTTAGCATTCTATTATATTCTCATCTTGTCATCCTGTAGCTGAACAATGTATATCATGTTCATGATCCATGCCTCTTTCGCAAATACCTGCAAGTTAGACTCTTATCTTGCAACTTTGATTCAATCACATTTACACATATTCCAAGACAACCTAATCAAGTAGCATATCACATGGATAACCTAGTATTGGATTAGCATTTATCACACTAAAAAATCATTTTATACATAAGCATCATACATTTTTCACAACACATGGAAAATACATCCTACATCAAAAACATAAACACATAGAGACATGGATGATCCATAATATATCCATATATATATAATCAAATTTCATAAGTGTTTACAAAAAATATGCATGTACAAATTGATCGTAGGCTCATGAATCCCCCCACCCCTATAGGTACAAAAATGAGTATCAAATACCCTATACAAAAAATGGGCTCCCAAGCCTATATATACAAAAATCGACACTCACGGTGCCCCCAGAGCTCCCCAATAAGCTCCTCTATTAGCTGGAGGTGCCCCACTAGCTAGGGGCCCTTCAGGTGCAGGAGGTAGTCAACCAATCATCGTTTCCCCAATTATTTTCTCTCGACGGATCAACGTCTTCCAGTCTGTCGGAATGCCCACACATTGTTGCAGGACATCGATCCTCCTCATATTGGATATGGGCCCACATGACCTCAGGTACGCCCTATAAAACCAGCTCTAAGTGTCAACGCAGGTCCTCCAACATCACTCTAGCATCTTCCTATGGCTCTCTCGCTGGTCCAGCACCAACTTTATCTTGTCGCCACCTTTGTCCCACCCTCAGCTCTGCAGGCACCAGTCACACTGGTCCCTGACGATCCGGCTCCCTAACCACCTTCACCTCTCAACCTTGGGGTCCCACATCTTCAAAACAACACCAGTGATAATGTCATCATCCATATATACACTTATAATTAATTTTATCTATCGAAATCATAAAACATAAAAACATAATACAAAACAATACCTCATTGATCATAGTCCTCCCCAAGAGGCAACATCATATTTGGGTCATGATGGTAGTTCATAGCTGCGTATGGATACCTTAGTATCAACTACGACATTTTTCTCCACACTCGCACCACCAGGGATGATTTTAGGGGCTAAATTTCGCTCATGGGATAATTTTCCATGGTTTTTCCAAAAACGAGATTCGCTATTTTAAAAATGATTCGCCCAAATTCTATAGGATAAAATTATTTTAGATTAAAAATCGCCAAAATGTTATAAAAACTATATAAAATACTTAGAAATTTGAATATTTTTAAGAAAATATCGCCAAACATTTATGGTTGACATATGAAGGATTACTAATATTCGCCAAGGTTTCTACATTTTAAAATAAATTTTCATCCTTAAAATCATCCCTGCACACCACCATGGTTGTAAAGTAGTGGCCACCCTATCCACCTCCATGTCAGGGCAACACATGGGCCCACCGCATCAGTCGTGGCTCTTATTGCCCCGTGGTCTCTAGCAGAATCCTCTAGTGAAACTGAGGCACTCTCTCAAGAAACCAGGCCACCAGAATGTACCCAAATGCAAATTCACCAGATTTGGCTCACCGAAACTGGTTCACCTGTCCCATCAACTTGGTGTGTAGAAGCACACTGCATGGAAAATGGTCCCCATCCAGGACCCACTCCACTATCCTCAATTGACCCCCAATGATCCGCTGAGTCCCCAAAGATACGTAGATCCTCACCACCATAACAATGATGCACTCTATCAAAAGATCATCTATTGCCTCAATCCAGATGAACAAACCCGACATAGGGTTTGGCCCAGTATAGTGGCGAGACGCAAGTCACCTACTCACTCATCCCCCGACAACTAGGGATTGATAGGAAGGGCCATCCCATATAATGGAAGTCCTGTCAAGAAATACACGTCCTCGGTGGCTGAGAATGTCAGTTTCTACCGTCTAACTATGAAGAACTACAGATCATTGCTCCACATCCCAATAAGATACTGAAGCAGGAAATCTTGTGACCATATCAGAGGGCAGTCGAAGAACTTGAGAAACCTGTAGGTTGCTAAGTATCTTTGAACACCTGGCCGCACTCTCACTACCTCCCGTAGATGGTCCCAGTCATGCTCTCTCTAGTGCACTAGAATCATTCTATCAGAGTCTGTTGATCACCTGCATCCACACAGAAACACTTAATCAGCCTCATCATCCATAAAAAATCATAAAAAATTAAAAAATTTCAACCCCTTAGCCTTGCCTCCAGTGCATGGATTTCACCAAGACAGGTGAGCACATGTGTGCGCCTATTCTTTGCACAGTTGAGCACTAATGCGTAACTGTCTGAGCAATAGTCGTGCATGAGTGTGCGACTGTTAGTCAAACAGACACACATCTCATGTGTGGTTGTCTACCCATCCCTCACGCCAACATGCATAGTTGTGTCAATCACAACCGTACATTATGTGTTGGAAAAGGGACTATACCCGTGCACATACACGTGACTATTTCATGTTTTCCTATGCACTTGTGGGCCCCTACCCAAAAAATCCCCTATATGACCCTTTGTATAGTCCCTACCTAAAAATTAGGAATTTCACAAGATGCAGGAGGATAGGACTACTAACTTGTCTCTTGCCACTTTCGGATCGGTATCCTCATGCTCCCACAATCTCCAAATATCCTTAGAGAAATCTCATCAAGTCAGCTACAGTGACAGGTACAAATGAGGTGGCAATGTGGACCCACCATCCATATATAACCCCTTTTTCCTAGCTTCCACACTCTATTACAAGATCCCACATCCTCCATTTTCCGATTCATTCTTAGACATGTGGTCCTGGTGCCGCCATCTTCACATTCACATTCCCTGGGTCACTATCTGCACTGGGCCTCGGGGGAGCATTTTTGTCACGTCACGTTCAGGTACACATGTGCACTTTCAGTTTTATCAAATAGTTGTTATACATTCTTTATCATCATATATTGTTCACATCGGGTATTTGTGTTTTCATGTATTAAGGTACTTGTTCCACAAGCTTATATCCCCTTCAAGTATATGTTCGACACTAGCATGTAATTATTCTCTCTATAAATCAATTGCATCTCCCAGTCATACCCTCTGAAATTTACCTTTGGGGTCCTTACATATGGCTCTATAGTACCTTTACCTCTGCTGCATTTGGGTACTGTCACCCAGTAGCACTCTCCGCCACATGAGTTGTCCCATTCATACTTCCCCTTGGCAACTTGACTCTCATGATGATTTCACCCTCCTAGGAATGGGAGTCCTGATAGTGTTATTCACTTTCGAGAATGAACCACATACTTCTTCTCATCATATTGATAACCTTCCCTATGGACTCTCAAGTTATATCATATTGGTTCAATTGACTACACCTCCACAATATCATCATCCCTCCATCTCATCAACCATCAGTTTTCCCATCTACAGATTGTCCTCCATCCATTTACCTAATACAGAAACCCACCCATGGGCCCCCCACCCTCCACCAATTTTCTTTCACAAACTTGTGCCTTAACAAGCCAAGCCATCTTTCATTGGGGCACCCATTTCTATATCTGTATACTCAACCCAACTTATTCTTTATTTCTTTTATAATTGTAAAAGGTCTTTATTTCCAACATATACTTAGATTTTTCTTCGTCACCGTTGATGGCCTTCTTTTTTCCTGGCCAAGAAACCCATGTCACCCTTGGTTGGGGAATCCACTCTCTTTTCATACTGATATCGTTCATGAACCCTGAGTATCCCAAGTCCATGTTCCCATGAGATCTGAGTTTTTCCACTTTGTTATCTTATGGCACAATTTTAACCGTGTATTTAGTCATCCCCTTGACACTGGATCCAACTTTATGGTTGATGCCAATCAACCTTCCAAATTCCCCAACAAAGGGAAGTATTGAGTCTCCTAGAATCTTCAATTCATTCATGTTACCTGTCAGTACCTGATATCATCTTAGTGGATTTCACGAAGCCCTTTTCTTCTTGGAGTTGTGTCTCCCTTTTTGTGTACATCAACACAGTTTCCAGAAGGATGATAGTATCCTGACTCTCATTACCTTTAAAATGAGGAGTCTTGGACAACACAGAGAGAATCATCATTTCTTTCTAATTCCATTGACCCCCATAACATTTGACTTCAACAACTCTCATGTTACGATGGGTCTTGCTATGCGATTATTGCAGTTGTTTCATATCATGTGAAGACCTATGAATTCATTAGGTCATCAATGCCTAGGAGTCATCGCCAATTCTTATAGTCATCCTTGCCTCATTTCAGAGTCTGTTCAACATTCAAAACTGTCATTTGTCATTATCAACTGCCCCCCAGGGCATTGTAGTTATCTACATAAACATCCATCTTCATTTACCATTTTGGTTTCATCACACGAGTATGGGGCATGCCCACCTCGTTTGTACACAAATTTTCTTTTTTCTCCCTAGAGAAATATTTGGGTCCCACAATTTTCCCTCTCCCTTCGCAAGATATCTCCTGCAGTTCCTCTCTTCACTCTTCATGATAATGGCGCTCTCAGCAAAATAAATATTGATTTATTTTGGCTATACATATGCTCCTAACCTCACACATGAGGGGGCATCTGTTATCACTGAAAAATATTTCGTGACATTGCATGCAAATGGTTAAAGAAACACATCAATTCCAACAACAATTAGTCAACCTATAGCACCAAAATGCATTCAAAAGGAAAAAAAACTATACAATTGAGTCAAAAATTGAAATGAGCAATCACCAAAGGAAGCGCGCACACAATGCGTAGTATGCGTGGGTCAACACAGCCCTCAGAGTGCACAATGCATGATTATGTATGAGAAAAACTGTGCACTTCTATGAATGACACATTTATGGATCTAGTCGGCCCCTCAACCACTTCTGGACCAACCCCCAACAGGATTTTACACTCATATCTGAGAGAAATCTAGCTTGGAAGCTGGTTAAGGTCTAGAGGGTGCCCTAAAAGGCCCCTTGTTCACACTATGAACCAATTACATTTCACCCTTGGTTGGGGAATCCACTCTCTTTTCATACTGACATCGTTCATGAACCCTAAGTATCCCAAGTCCATGTTCCCATGATCTCTGAGTTTTTCCACTTTGTTATCCTCTGGCACAATTTTAACCCTATATTTAGTCATCCGCCTGACACTGGATCCATTTTTACGGTTGCTGTGAATCAGCCTTCCAAATTCCCCAACAAAGGGAAGTCTTGAGTCTCCCAGAATCTTGAATTCATTCATGTTACCTGTGAATACCTGATATCATATTAGTGGATTTCACAAATCCCTTTTCTTCTTGGAGTCACATCTCCCTTTCTGTGGACATCAACACAGTTTCCAGAAGGGCGACAATATCCTGACTCTCACTACCTTTAAAATGAGGAGTCTTGGACGACACAGAGAGAATCATCATTTCTATCTAATTCCATTGACCTGCATAACATTTGACTTCAACAACTCTCATGTTACAATGGGTCTTACTATGTGACTATTGCAGTTGTTTCATATCATCCAAAGAACTTTGAATTCATTACGTCATCAATTCCTAGGAGTCATCACCAATTCTTAGAGTCGTCCTTGCCTCACTTCAGAGTCCGTTCAACATTCAAAACTGTCATTTGTCATTATCAACTGCCCCTGAGGGCGTTGCAGTTATCTACATCAACATCAATCTTCAGTTACCATTTTGGTTTCATCACACGAGCATGGGGCATGCCCACCTCGTTTGTACACAAATTTTTGTTTTTCTCCCTAGAGAAAGATTTGGGTCCCACAATTTTCCCTCTCCCTTCGTTGGATCGCTCTTGCAGTTCGTCTCTTCACTCTTCATGATAATGGCACTCTCAACAAAATAAAAATTTATTTATTTTGGCTATACATATGCTCCTAACCTCACACGTGAGGGGGCATCTGTTATCACTGAAAATTTGTTCGCAACATTGCACACAAATGGTTAAAGAAACACATCAATTCCAACAACAATTAGTTCACCTACAACACCAAAATGCATTCAAAAGGAAATAAAACTATACAATTGAGTCAAAAAGTGAAATGCACAATCACCAAAGGAGGCACATGCATAGTGCGTAGCATGCATGGGCCAACACAACCCTCAGAGCGCACAATGCGTGACTATGTATGAGAAAAATTGTGCACTTCTATGACATATGCATTTATCGATCTAGGCGTACCCTCAACCACTTCTGGACCAACCCCCAACACTATTTGACACTCATATATGAGAAAAATCTAGCTTGGATGCTGGTTAAGGTCTAGAGGGTGCCCTAAAAGGCCCCTTGTTCACACTATGAACCAATTACATTTCACCCTTGGTTGGGGAATCCACTCTCTTTTCATACTAACATCGTTCACGAACCCTAAGTATCCCAAGTCCATGTTCCCATGATCTTTGAGTTTTTCCACTTTGTTATCCTCTGGCACAATTTTAACCCTATATTTAGTCATCCCCCTGACATTGGATCCAGTTTTACGGTTGTTGCCAATCAGCCTTCCAAATTCCCCAACAAAGGGAAATCTTGAGTCTCCCAAAATCTTGAATTTGTTCATGTTACCTGTCAGTACCTGATATCATCTTAGTGGATTTCACGAAGCCCTTTTCTTCTTGGATTCGCGTCTCCCTTTCTGTGGACATCAACACAGTTTTCAGAAGGGTGACAGTATCATGACTCTCATTACCTTTAAAATGAGGAGTCTTGGACGACACAAAGAGAATCATCATTAATATCTCATTCCATTGGCCCCCATGACATTTGACTTAAACAACTCTCATGTTACGATGGGTCTTACTATGTGACTATTGCAGTTGTTTCATATCATCTGAAGACGTCTGAATTTGTTAGGTCATCAATGCCTAGGAGTCATCACCAATTCTTACAGTCGTCCTTGCCTCACATCAGAGGTTGTTCAACATTCAAAACTATCATTTGTCGTTATCGACCGCCCCCGAGGATGTTGCAGTTATCCAAAACAACATCCATCTTCAGTTACCATTTGGTTTCATCACATGAGCATGGGGCATGCCCACCTCATTTGTACATAAATTTTTGTTTTTCTCCCTAGAGAAAGATTTGGGTCGCACAATTTTCCCTCTCCCTTCGTCGGATCACTCCTGCAGTTCTTCTCTTAACTCTTCAAGATAATGGCACTCTCATCAAAAGAAACATTGATTTATTTTGGCTATACGTATGCTCCTAACCTCACACATGAGGGGGCATCTGTTATCACTGGAAAAATCGTTCGCAACATTGCACGCAAATGGTTAAAGAAACACATCAATTTCAGCAACAATTAGTCCACCTACAACACCAAAATGCATTCAAAAGGAAAAACAACTATACAATTGTGTCAAAAATTGAAATGCGCAATCATGAAAGGAAGCACGCGCACAGTGTGTAGTATGTGTGGTCCAACACAGCCCTCAAAGCGCACAATGCACGACTATGTACGAGAAAAGCTATGCACTACTATGAACGACGCATTTATGGATCTAGTCAGCCCCTCAACCACTTATGGACCAACCCCCAACACAATTTGACACTCATATCTGAGAGAAATCTAGCTTGGAGGTTGGTGAAGGTCTAGAGGGTGCCCTAAAAGGCCCCTTGTTCACACTATGAACCAATTACATTTCACACTTGGTTGGGGAATCCACTCTCTTTTCATACTGACATCATTCACGAACCCTGAGTATCCCAAGTCCATGTTTCCATGATCTCTGAGTTTTTCCACTTTGTTATCCTCTAGCACAATTTTAACCCTGTATTTAGTCATCCCCTTGACACTGGATCGAGTTTTATGGTTGGTGCCAATCAACCTTCCAAATTCCCCAACAAATGGCAGTCTTGGGTCTCCCAGAATCTTGAATTCATTCATCTTACCTGTCAATACCTGATATCATCTTAGTGGATTTCATGAAACCCTTTTCTTCTTGGAGTCATGTCTCCCTTTCTGTGGACATCAACATAGTTTTCAGAAGGGTGACAGTATCCTGACTCTCATTACCTTTAAAATGAGGAGTCTTGGACGACACAGAGAGAATCATCATTTCTAACTAATTCCATTGACCCCCATAACATTTGACTTCAACAACTCTCATGTTACGATGGGTCTTACTATGCGACTATTGTAGTTGTTTTATATCATCCGAAGACCTCTGAATTTGTTAGGTCATCAATGCCTAGGAGTCATCGCCAATTATTATAGTCATCCTTGCCTCGCTTCAGAGTCCGTTCAACATTGAAAACTATCATTTGTCATTATCAACCGCCCCCGAGGGATTTGCAGTTATCTACATCAACATCCATCTTCAGTTACCATTTTGGTTTCATCACACGAGCATGGGGCATGCCCACCTCCTTTGTACACAAGTTTCCCTTTTTCTCCCTAGAGAAAGATTTGGGTCCCACAATTTTCCCTCTCCCTTCGCCGAATCGCTACTGCAGTTCCTCTCTTCACTTTTCATGATAATGGCACTCTCAACAAAAGAAACATTGATTTATTTCAGCTATACGTATGCTCCTAACCTCACACATGAGGGGGCCTCTGTTATCACTGAAAAATCGTTTGCAACATTGCACACAATTCATTAAAGAAACACATCAATTCCAACAACAATTAGTCCACCTACAACAACAAAATGCATTCAAAAGGAAAAAAAACTATACAATTGAGTCAAAAATTGAAATGCGCAATCACCAAAGGAAGCGCGCGCACAAGGCGTAGTATGCGTGGGTCAACACAACCCCCAGAGTGTACAATGCGTGACTATGTACGAGAAAAACTTTGCACTTCTATGAACGACGCATTTATGGATCTAGTCGCCCCCTCAACCACTTCTAGACCAACCCCCAACACGATTTGACATTCATATCTGAGAGAAATCTAGCTTGGAGGCTGGTTAAGGTCTAGAGGATGCCCTAAAAGGCCCCTTGTTAACACTATGAACCAATTACATTTTCCCAGGTATGAATGCTATAAATAAGAGCCATGTGTGCACTAAGAAATCAAGATCTTCATAGTATTGTTATGCTGCAAGAATTCTTCCTTAGGAATCCTCTTTTCTCTTGGAAGCCTTCAAGCACCATTGCAATAGGCCATTCCACTCACCTCTTGAGGGAATAGGAATTTTTGTTCTTCTTCATTTTCCATTTCTTCCATTGTATGAAGAACTCTCCATTAGGGAACTCAAGATCCCTCCCAAGGAGGAAGAGGGGACTCATAAGTCCGTATTTTTCTCTACTGTGTTTTTCTTACTAATCTATTGATCCATTGGTAACATTATGTTGTTCATTGTTTGATTTTCATGGTTCTAAGTTTCTCATGCTTTGTAACATTTATTTCTTAGTTGTTTTAATTGTATTTCTTTGTTTATACATGTTTTTGGCTTATCTAACCCACTCACAAAACTTTTGTCTTGTCTAGCATGCTCATCTGGACATGCAAGTGTTGTTGTTTTGCTCACCCGAGTGACAAAACCAACCCAATATATATAATCATAATATAAATTTAAACTTTAATATATTTTCACAATTTCCATAATTTTTAAAATATTTGAAGCGAAAAAACCTAAATTTAACTCATACATGAACATTGCATCATTAATGAATGAAATATATATATTTGTCTATCTTAGGTTGATTTTTGTTTCTGCATTCTTACTTCTTTTCCAAGGAAAAAATCATATATTTATTCGAGATGAACCAAAATACATTATTCATATGAGGACATCACTAAAGAAAAAAAAACTATGATTCAAAACTTCTTCAACGTCCAACTACTCACTACAAAATATTTCATGAGCCTAGATAAACCTTATAGAGAGATTTAGTTCTTTCAAAAACATAAAACTAGATCAGAAAACAAGTGTTGATCTCTTAATGGAACCAAGACATATGAAAGACAAGATCTATACTTATAGCCACTCGAAAATATTTAATAATTAAAACACCGCTAGGACATCTATCTTTTGTTCATAAGACAACCATTGGTATAGTCTTCCAAAATGAATGTTTTCTCCTTTTGGGACTAAACTAGCTTTAGGATGGTTGTTGGCTTCCATATTTTGTTCATTATATATGTTAAAAGTAGGCATGTTGGAAAAATATAGCCAAATTTTTTAGCTCAAAAGCTAGTGGTTGTATACAATTACTAATAATTTTCTTAAAAACTTCCATCCAATGGATAAATAACAATGAGTATCCCATTATTTAAATAGAAGTAAAATGATTTTGTAAAGAAAAATTAAGATAAAAAAATAGAGAGTTTAACTCCCCCACGTTGTTGGAACCTTTCCCATAGTTAGCTTTGAACTCAAAGACATGGGAGTCTAAAAGGCCTTGGAAGAATCCTAGACCCACCATCGATTATATAACCTTACAAGCACCATGAAAATAGGACCAAGCTTTCTATCAATCCAATTGCAATAACTTAGGAACCATGGGTACCTTAATGTCAAAGACCCCACCAAAGGGATTGAAAACGTGTGAGATTTTCCAAATCATTCTAGACTTGAGAAGAGTAATGATAGTGAAAAAATATGTCCATTAGTTTCATCACTACGCTAATCCGAGGACCTTCCCTATTTTTAATACCTAGCTCCAAGTCAACACCTTCCCTTTGAGAGCTAGCCACATCAACAACTTGGATTTGGTAGGGGTTGTGGTATTCCAGAATTTCCTCCACCAGAAACTGACATAAATTCTCATGCGATTATCTTTCACCATTGATCACCAATAGATTGTCAACAATGTGTATTGTAACATCATCTTTACCTAATCCTAGCATATCCAGCTTACGTCATCTTATTTCGCATTGCAAGGCACTCTGACACCTTCACATGCCCCTGCACTTGGCCGGCTTTCCAACCTATGAAATCAGAGGCCATCGAATAGAAAATTGTATTCAGAACTCCCTAGTGTCTAAAAATCACCCAACTCGCCATTTTTTTCCTGTGTTAATACAACGAAAATTGCATCGGAATAGGAGGGAAATAGGGAAATCGTCGTTATGATTTTCGTTTAGTGGCTTGACCTCTAAAATGCAGGAAATAAATTGCCAAGGCATTAAAAAATTTAGAATCCTAAACTGTTTCATGTGAAAAGATTCCCTAATATGCAAGAAATCAATTGCGAAGGCATTAAAAAATTTAAAATCCTAAATTGTTGCATGTGAAAAAATTCTCTAATATGCAGGAAATGAATTGTTAAGGCATTAAAAAATTTAAAATCCTAAATTGTTGCATGTGAAAAAATTATAAAAACTGAGGGTTTAAGAGAAGCCTCACTCGAGATGGTAATGGTGACCACAATTCTCCATTGAATGTAATTTTTTAGAGAAGTGTGATAAAACGAAGAGAGAGCTCAAGAAACATACCTTGAAGAACAAGTTTGAGCAGTCTCTGGAATTCAACAGAACAAACCCTTACAATTGCAATGTATCAGACAACTTCAGAAGAGAATAGTCGAGAAGGATTATTCTAGACAAAACTTCATGTATAATATCCATCAAACTTGAAACATAAATATAATTTTTTTGGATATTGCTGCTTTAATGGAGTTAGTTTTTCGTTTTAAAAAATTAAGGTAAAACTACAAAAGAAAGTATAAACCAAACTCGTGCAGAAAAGAAAGTATAGACCCAAATGGTAAAACTACAAAAGAAAATCAAAACGATGGAACCTACCTTATTCTGCAGTGCAGGTGAGTAACCCACTTAAAGTAACTGTAAATCTTGTCACGGGTTAAACTCACAATCCACAAGATAAGATATAAGATGTCAATGCACAAAAGAAGTTTTAACCAACACATGCTACTTTCGTTTTTGAAATGAAAAGTGATTTTGGAATTGAATAAAAATATTGTTTGCACGGTCAATAATAAACAAAAAAAGGTACAAAGATCCTGATATTTATTTCTTTTATATTATTTGTATTAAATTATGATATCTATTTGTATTACTTGTGAGTAATGTTATTAGTCGCTGCCGTAGGCATAGAGGGACTATAGCAATCGATAAATCGAGTAATGTTATTAGTCCCTGCTGTAGGTGTAGAGGGACTATAGCAATCGATAAATCGTTGACTACATATTACTTTGTCCTTTGACCCGAAATATTTGCACAATACCTAATCTTGGAGCTATAGAAATAAAAGAATATATTTTTATATAATAAAAAGTAACATTTATGTACTGATTTGATTGGATAAGAGATTGGAGGTCTTCTTGCCGGCTTCGCTATTCCCAATGTTATATATGTTGGCATATCCAAAGTATTTGATCGTATATGGTCTTTTTGAATCATATATTTTGTTATGCATTCGTCGATGGTGGATTAATGCTAGCATTAATTCGAATATTTGGTTTAGCATTTTATGCTAGGTAAATTTATGGCAATGTTAGATATGGTGGCGTATCCAAAGTTTGGCTTTCCAAAACATTCTGTGGTGTTCGAGCTATTCTTATAAAAAATATAATTTTTCTTTTTGGGATACGTCACAGTCCTGCCACATTGAATTTTTTTCTTAAATGTTTACAGTGCATTTTTGGCAGACTTAAATGTTTACCTAATAAGCTTGGTAGTGTTGAATGGTTGCTTAACAGGCTTGTTAGAAGACATTTTTTTTTTTTTTTTTTAATTTTTATGCTCCAACGGCGTTGTTGGTTCGGTGGTCCATGCTTTCTTTTTGCATGCTACTGATTTGTTATTTGCATGTTGTTGTTGTTCTTGATTGCTTGTTCGTGTTGTTGCAGTTTGGATGTTTGGGTTTCTACAATCGTGATTGGAACAACATCGTTCCTGGGGGGGTGGTTGTTGCTTGCTTCTTTCTTGGTTGTATGATGTTTATTTTTCCTTGATTCAACTTTGCAGGGTATCGGTCCTGTGGCTGCAGTTGGGCCTTTTAGTACTTCTTAGCTGGGTTCTTCTTTGGTGCTTRTTCTTGTTTGGCCAGGGTTTGCAAATGTTGGGTTGTTGCATCTATGGTTGGATCTATGGTCGCATTTTGTTTTGCACTGTAGTTTGCATAGAATACTATTAAGATAAAATAACATACTAAAGAATTGCAGGCGGTGTAAATTGCATTTGTTACACGTTGAAACAAAGTTTGTTGGCCTCAAAATATATTTCATGGTTGTCGATGATTTTTACATAGATTCTGTGTTACTATGGTTTTATAGTTATGACAATGGCTTTTGCTGTGTGGGATATATAGTTGTTCTCTCCCTTTTACTTTCATGTTGTAAACTATGTTTGACTTTAGTTTTTCACGTTTATGTGGTCATTCCGAGCGACCGTCATTATGTTGCATAGTTGGCCACTTTTATGGACGCGGATTTGTGAATAGGTTCTATTAGACTATGACAGGTTGTATTCGGTGTATACATTAGCTTTCTTGAATTAGTTTTCTTTAAAAGAATCCTGGGCAGAAGAGAATGAAATTTGTGAAATTATAGGTTTCTTGGACCACGGAGCCGTCATCCCATACTTAGCCAGTTTATGCATCGTGGGTTGACAGGGTAGGCGACTGAAAATTGACAATCGGAGAGTTTTGCAATATACAAATTGACAATCGGTCAGCAGCAAGAGTTTCACGATCATTCCGACTGACCGCAGTTGGGTTCCATACTTAAGCAATATTATGGACGCGCCTTCGCGGATAGGTTGTACCAAAATATGGTGTATACATTAGCATTTCCAAATTAGTTTTCTTTAACAGTAGGGCTCCTGGACAAAAAACACTAAAATTTATCAAATTATAGGTTTCCTAGACAACATAGATTAAACATAGGAAATATGTAATTTTATAGAGTAGATATATATAGCCTGCACAGAGTCGTCATCCCATACTTAATCACTTTTTGCATCGCGTGTTGTCAGGGTAGGCGGATGAAAATTGACAATCGGAGACTTCGACGATATAGAAATTGACAATCGAACTTGCGGACTATTTGAATTTGAAGGCCATCATGTCCAAAAAAGTTAACATTGTCGAAATAGTTTACTTTACGTGCGTTTTACATACCGTGGTGGACAAAAAACACACAAAAAAAATAGTGAGCATTTTTTGGATCGCGAGTTCTTGGGATGGTGGGCTCTAGGTTCTGTCCCTATTGTTTCGTGTCCTACAAATAACACGGATAGTTCCAAGATAGACAAAATGAAAATCAGGCTTGCGCACTATTTGAATTTGAAGGGCTCCTGCAAAACAACTATCATTCTCAATATACTTTTCTTTGCGTATGTTTTACATACGCTCGTGAACAAAAACAAAACAATAGTAGTAACATCTGTTACATAAGGATCCATCCCCGCTACCTTCTACGCTTCCCAATACACATTAAATATGCTTTGAAAAGTTAGAATCGAGCATACACGTTCGAAAAGATGGGCTATAATAACTGGAAAGCTCGAGGACATCTCCAATTAAAACGATTAGATAGGAAAATATTATGGGATCTGGTAATTTGTTTTTGCCTGCATTTTAAATTTGCGAAATTATTATTATTATTATCTTTTCCTTGTGCAGTTTTAGTTTTGTTCAAAGCTTCAGCATAGTTGACGAACGTGTTGGCGACAAAGACCTTGATGTCATGTCCCTCTTTAATATTGTGCATTTCGAAACGATAATCTTTAATAACTGGAGGACATCTCCCATTAAAATGAATAGACAGGCAAATATTATGGGATCTGGTAATTTCTTTTTGCCTGCATTTTGAATTTGCGAAATACTTTTTATTTTATTTTTTTCTTCTGTAGTTTTAGTTTTTTTTAAATCTTCGGAAAAGTTCATGAACGTATCAGCCACAAAGGCCTTGAGGTCATGTCCCTCTTTAATATTGTGCATATCTTAGATGACAGATTTCAGAATCTCCTCAGATATGGGAATTTTAATATGTGCTAGTGGTCACTATTGAGCGTACATATTCAAAAAGATTGGCATTGATAAATGAAAATATCAAGAACATCTATCATTAAAATGAATCAACAAAAAATCTACGGCAGACCATCCAACCTTGCTTTTAAATACTTATTTCCATTGGTCTCTATGATCAAAGAGTTGTGGTTTAGGGTGCCTTTGTTCTAATGTTCCTGGTCATGCACATGTAAGACAACTTAGAGATGCGATGGACGAGAAAATGAAAGAATAGAGCCTGGTTTTATGTGACATGAGCTTTGAGTAAAAAAAAAACTCTGTTATACAAAGAGAAACTCAGAGAGCACGAAAAAAACAGAACAAGTATGTTCTGGTTGGTGTTCTCCCTGTGTTCGATGCTTTGGTTCGTTGAAAATGTTGGCTGGAGATTTGTTGGTTGAACTTCTTTGTTTTATTGCTAGGAATTGTAATGGATTTTGAGGTCGGGTGAAAAATAGTTCTTCGTTTAAGTATATAGCTTCTTCCAACAACACATATTTGGCAAGTGTATCGATTTGTATAGATTGCACACGTATTTGTCTACCTCAGAGGTGGGTAGCAGAAACTGTATGGGTGGATAAAATGACATATTATCATTGAAAAATTTCTATTTCATAGTATGGCGACCTGCATTGTGGGTCTGGTAGCCAACTTGACATAAAGCTTGACAGAAAGATATGTTCTTTGTGAAAGTTTGTTCGGTTTCCTCTGGATGTAGCTGCAGAGTCTACATATTTGGCGTCACCTCTAAACTTTCCAGACCTTTTTATGGGCCGACATATCTCCATAGCTATGAAGAACGATATATTCTGATGCCATCTGCGGAATTTGATGCACTTGCCACACTTGTTCTGGTGCATTCGGTAGCATTTGATGCACTTTCCACACCTCTACTGCCCAAAGAAGTTATGTACCTCAACATAGTTTCCTTTTGCATCTAGGTTCGACGTTCCTTCCAATTTACTGTAATAAAGAAAAGAAGTTCCACATACAAATCCTCAGGCAGACTTCTTAACCAAACAAATGATTAAATATAGGGAGAAAACCAGTCACTAAGTACTTGAATTATTTTTCGTTTCTTTAGCTGTTGTGACATAGAACGACTCCTTCCACTTTGAAATTGGATTGAATGAAATTTGTATGTTGTCTTGGATATCAAGGGTCAGGAACATTACAAGAAAAGTACCTTAAACCTCAACTTTTCGATAGTAGAGGGAAATTAATACTTGACAAAGAATGGAATGCTGAATAAACAAGCATTGCAAGCAGGCCATATCTGGAAGAGAGAAGATATTCAAAAAAGTGGGATAGATGTACTTGACAACACTGATTAAGTACAAAACTGTGAAAAAGATTCATCAATGTACATATTTTAAATTGATCGACGACAAGCAAAATCATAATCGTTGTCGAAAATAGCCTCGGCTGTATTTTGTAACCCACCTTATTTGAATATAGAATAATTTCGGTTTATTTTTTAACAGTATTTTCCAGTTTCTGGTATTTTTTTTAATTTTATTTTCTACCTTCTTCCCCTGTGTGGTTAAACATGAAACACAAGGTTTTGTTTCTGCTGCCCAACACTTCAATCTAAATAAAACCTACCATGTTCTTTGTTTACATTTTACATGTAAGAATAATTTTTCATAGGCCATACTTATGTGATGATGATCATGTATTTAAAGAAAGAAATTAGAGGACCCATGTTTCTCCCATTCTCTGGGTTCCATGAATAGAATTAATAATGAGTAACGACAAGGCGGCTGAACTGTTGATGCAATGTTCCTCTGAAGTTTGTTGGATATATTGCAACTTCTTCTATTTGATAATATTTGTGCATATACACTAATATCATTAGTATTGGAATAAATACAAAAAAACTTCCTCTTCAGCAAAGCTTAGGCAATTATGTTTGGGTTTGTTGTATTCAAAAACTATGTCCATTGTTCTGTCATATACATCTTCCAGTCTAAGAACTTCCGTAATCTACAATTTATGCTTTAATTACTTAAAAGTCACACCAAATTTTGATTGCATTCAATTTAATTTAGATATTGATGTTTATGGAGAGCCGACGTTTGCTGATCTCATTGCAACAAATACAAGATGAATACATGATAAGGAGTTTATGTCATTGAGACCACAATGCAAATTCATGTTTCTTGTTGCRCTATGTACATGTTGCAGTTAACATTTTTGAGGTTCCAGCAAAATTTGCAAGCCGAGAAGCATCTTGCATATTGGGAGATCACTTGCATTTGAAACAAACAATCCATTAATATATATTACTATGAATACTATTAAGATAAATATGAAAACTTTGTTCATTGATAGATGCTAGTATGAAAAATATTGAAATAGATATCATAWCTTTGTCTTGGCCAATACTTGCCCAGTTATCTGGGCACCAGGCCCCGGCTTCGCAGTACATAGCACCTATGTCCCCTGTTTCATCATATACATGTTGCAGCAAAACAACATCAGTGATTTGTTYCTTTCCATACTTGGCCAATTTTATGCCCACCGCTGCGGGGCCGACGCTTGCAAACCGATCTTCTTATCATTCTACAATATATATCTTGCACTAAAAAGATCCATGATCTACAATTTCACCGCAGGTTCTTCGTACACATTGACTTCGTTCAAAGTATCTGTTGTTGCTTTCCATCCCTAGCAACTTCGCATTCTTCTTGATATACATCAACAGTTCTCTTACTAGTGACAAGTGGAGAAAGTGGTACGAAAGATACCTCCGTCATCTGCAATTCATTCTTTAACATCTTCATCTATATCCTCGCACAATGGATCCGACCAAGCGCTGTTCCTTTACATACTTAGCCAATTTTATGCCCGTCGTTGCGGGGCTGGTGCTTGTGAACCCTGATGTTCTTCTACGAGATACTTAGTTCTTTTTTCCTTCTCTTGTTCCCGTATATTATCTACAATTCCACTGCCAACACCTCCATTCCTTTTCCATTATTTTCTTCCCATGTATTATGGGACTATAAAATATGGACATGATATTCTATAAAGCACGCACAAATTCCGCATTCCATACCTTGAGACATTTTCGATCGCGGGTTCTCGGGCACGTGGGCGAGCTCAAAAATGGGGATTGACTGTTCCGTAGCCTACAAATAGCACCCAAAATTCCATGATATACAAATTGACAAGCGAATATATGGACTAGCTGAGTCAACATTGCACTTCTATTGTTTTGTGTCCTCAAAAGAGAACTCCCAGTTCTACGATATAGAAATTGATAGACGAAATGCAAAAATTGCGGAGTGCAGATTGCCATTGTTTATGGATGCCAATCCTTGTGAAGTATATAACAGTATCTAAAAATTTATTTAGAATACTAAATTAGCACTTATTAGTGACAAGTGGACACAGAGGTACGAAACAATTGGAATTGCAGTCTCCGCAATATACAATTGACTACCGGACATCATCCTTTCTTCTGTCTTATAGATTATGCATTCAAATGTTCGAAGAAATACAATTAGAAGGTTCGGGCCTCACCTCCTCTGCGGATACCTTCTCAGTTTGTATTGGATGCTCCTTTTGGAAGGTTCACGAAATATGCAGCTCCAGCATTGGCGAGTTGGCATATCTTTATTTCCATCTATACAATCAGACGACAAATCTGACCAATCGCTGGTGCTTTCGATACTTGGCCAATTTTATGTCCACGCTTGCCATGTTGGGACCAATTTCAGTTCCATATATATCCTCGCATGGAGAATTGAACCAGTAGTTGTACCTTTTCATACCTACCGACATTTCTGATCACGGGTTCTCAGGCGGGCGGGCTCAAAACTGGCCCTCCATTGTAGCGTGTGTTACAAATAGCACCCAAAATTCTGCGATATACAAATTGAGAAGCAGAGCTACGGACTGGCTGACTCAACATTGCACTTCTATTGTTCAATGTCCTCCAAATAGTACTTCAAGTTCCACGATATACAAATTCACACACAGAATGCAAGGCTGGCAGGGTGGAGATTGCCATTGTTTACGGATACTAATCCCTATGAAGTATTTAACAAAATCTACAACATTATTTTCAATACTAAATTACCTCTTTGTACTAACAACTAGACACAGGTGCAGTTTCAACATCATCCACCCTTCCAACATCATCCGCTCTTCCGTGTTACAAATTATTCATTCAAATTATTTACTCCGGTCCTCTGCAACATACAAATTGACTACCGGGTTCACATCTTGTATTGAAAATTTCCCTGATCTACAATTCCACCGCAGACTCCTTTCTCCTTTTTCCCTTTTCTTCTTCCCATGTATTATGGCTATCATTATCTCCATGTATATAATCACACCTTAGGCAATTTTATGTCCATAGTTGTTGGGTTGACAATCTACAATTCTATCGCGTGATTATTGAACTCGCAAGATTCACTGTACCGCAGTTGACAAATTTGCTTCCTAATATACATTTTCTATTCTCTTACTAATGACTCTTACAAGTGACAACTACACACAAAAATACAAAATAGTTCGCATCCAGCCATTTGCAACATAGAAATTGACTACCGGGTTCCGACATCGTCCCCTCTTCCATGTTACAGATTGTGCATTCAAATGTTTCGAATAATAAAAATTGACCATCGGAACCCCTGGCCCTATTTTTGATCCAAAATCGGATCCAGGAGCTTGACAAGGCTCAAAAAGGCTCAAAAATGAAAGTTCTCGGAATTCAACGAAAATAATGCCATTGTGTCCATCTCGTTCTCCCAATTCCAACCATATATTTATTTTCTCAAATGGACATTGTATGCGAGAGTTATCGTACTCTGACCATTTTCTCAAACAGGCAAAATGTCAACAGGTCCATTCAAATGATGACATCAGCATGACATCAGTAGTGATAACATGGCAAAGACAAGTGGCGATAAGAGACAATCCAACAGAAGGTGACGAGTCAGTGACAAGGATCCAACCAACATATGACAAGTGACATTTGTTTGGCAAATGGTTGGGTGCCACGTGGCCTAGTCATGGGTTGCCACATGACACCATGGTATTGTTTAATGGTTGGTGGCAAAATGTTATGGAGCTCATGGGATTTGAACCCATGACCTCTTGGTAGGCGCCCAAGACTTGGCCAAAGTCCTTTTTACCAATGGGCCCTTGATGGTGCTTATTAAATATAACCCAATTTAATTTTATTAAAGTGTATTGTAAAGGTTTGTGGGCACACAAGGGGATAAGCCCTAGCCCAAGGATCTTGGGGATATCCCATAAAACCAGGGGGGGCGCGCATGAGAAGGGGCTTAGCCCACTTAAGGCACCCTATTTTGAGCCCTGATCCCATGCAAAGCACCATAAGACCAGGGGCATGTGCCCAGTTAGGGGGATTAGCTCTATATTTGCACAAATGTGGGTTTTTCACCATATATTAGTGATTTTTTAATGATTTTTTAAGCAGATTTAATGGATTTTGCACATTTTTGGGAGATATTGGGCTCTTTTTGAGGCCAGATTTTGGGAGGAAGTTGGGGATGGATAACCAACTTCAGATCTATATAAACTAGGCCTGTTTGAGTCCATGGAGGATAGTTAGAGAAGAGTTATGCTGAAGGGAAGCCAAGCCAAAGCCATTTTTATGTAGGGAAGTTGTTAAGGAGTAGACACTTGCGGGCCATTTCTGGGAGCTTCGGTCATCTGTTTTGTGTGTCGTTTCTTCTGCTGGGTTCTACAGATCTTGAAGAGCATGACCAGATCAGTTTTGTAGCCTAATGGAACTACTGTGATGTAATTTTTGAGCTTTTAAATAGAAATAAAGAATCTTTCCCCACTGAGACAAAGGCCCAAAGACATAGGCAATTTTGTGTCGAACTCCATTATCACTTCTCTTGTTATGGTTTTATGTTCTTATTGCTTCAATTCAGATCTGTATACTATTTTATGGCTGCTATGTTCCTTCATTAAATTCATCCTCTTTCATTCAACTTCTTAAATGGTTAATTAACGCATGCAATTAAAAACTCAACCATAGTCATTAAAAGATCTTTTTTGGATCAAGTGGTATAAGAGCTAGTTGAAGTTTGGATTTGAGTTTTATATGTTAACCAGGGAAAAGCTACATCATGGTGAAGGTGATCTTGTTGCATAGAATCCATTAATTGGATTAAGAAAGAGAGCTTCTCACAGTAAGAAGATGACATCGGAAGAAGGGATTTCTTAGGATGAGAAAGAGTTTCGAAAAACTTTCCTTGCTATGTTGGAGATGGTGAAATTTTTGTATGAGGATTACATGGAATAGAAAAGACCAAATCTGGGTGAATCTTCAAAGGGAAAAAGTGAAGAGGGAGAGGATCCTCCTCAGATTCCTCCTTCACCTCCATCATCACCTCCTTCTTCTCCTTCTTCTTCAAGTTCAAGTTCTAAATCTAATGCAAAGAAACATGTTCATAAGCATAAGAACGAAATGACATTGTTAAAACTTTATGTTAAATTTGAGTTACCCATATATGATGGTGAAGTAAATGTAGAGAAACTTGACAATTGGATCAGGCAGATGGAGGTTTACTGCAATGTGCAACAGATCAAGGATGAGGCCACACAAATCAAGTTGGCATCTTTGAGACTTGCAGGTACAACTCTCATCTGGTGGAAAAACAAGTTGAAAAATGGAACGCAACAAGTGGGTAATGTATTTCCATCATGGAAAAGCTTCATTTCTGCACTTAGGAAACAATTCTATCCTTTGGGTTATAAAGAAAAAGCAATAATTGAATGGCAATATTTAAAACTAAGAAAAGGACAAACAGTGCAAGATTATACAGATAGCTTTCATAAAATGGCATTGATGTTAGATATCCCTTTACATACCTAGGAAACCCTTATGAAGTATATAGGAGGGTTACCTGCACATATTAGAAACATTGTATTCATGTTTGGACCCACTAACCTTGATGAGGTTTTTGTTCAAGCAACATACATTGAAGCAGGGAAAGCAGGTGTATCAAGGGAATCGTCTTCAAGGAAAGAGGACAAGAGGAAATGGAATTGCAATAATTCAAATGCAGTGACGAGGAAGGAAGGGAAGCCCTCTTGCAAGCATTGCAAGAAAGAGGGACATGATGAGGATAGATGTTGGTAGTTGCAACCCGAGAATAGGCCAAAGTGGTTCAAGGAAAAGAAGGGAATGCAAACACTAGCAACGACAATAAGACCCACAGACTTGGGATCGGATTCAGGTGATGAATCAACGATCTCATTGGTTGGTATGACAGGTAAAATTGGTGAAGGCATTGATTGTAGAAGCAACTTGTTTCATATAAGAGTAATCATGCGACACACTAAGATAGACACATTAATCGATAGTGGATCTCAATCTAACCTAATCTCAGAAGAATTGGTTAAGCAATTGGGGTTAAAAATGAAAGTACATCATAAGCCTTACACACTTAAATGGATAAGAAATCATCATCAAATGCACATAACAAAGAAGTGCACAATCAAATTTGCAATTTCATCTAAGTATGTGGACGAAGTAACATGTGATGTAGTGTCGTTAAGTGAATGTGGAATGTTCTTAGGTATTCCATACTTATATGATCATAAGGCAATCTTCTACATGACAAAGAATCAATATCAGTTAACCAAAGAAGGTCAAAATTATGTGGTTCATGCTCATCATGTAAAGGTAAATAAAAAACTTCAAACAATGGAACAATTAAATAAGGCAGTGCAAGCAAGCAACAAACCAATAATTGTTTCAAATGAAGTAATCGATCTTAAGCAAGAACAAGAAATAATTGTTGAATGGAAAATCAATCATAAGTTGCTTCAAGATAAGCTCATGTCATGCAAATATTACAAGTATATCAACTCATTTGTAGTCATCTTTTTGATGTTGTCATTAGTAATGTTGTCTACATGGATGATAGTGGCTTCAGTAAGATGTAACACGGTTCAAATGGCTAACAATATACTATCAGTTGTCATGATTGTGTTACAATCGATCTTGATGAGACAGGTGCACAGGACAGAGTTCTGAGACAAAGGAAAATCTGAGTGGCCTATCCCAATCTTGTTGACTGGTCAGTAACCTTTTGGGGAACAAAATGTATTTTAGTGGGGAGGTGTGATCTATAATCGGATCCAGGAGTCTGACAGGGCTCAAAAAGGCTCAAAAATTAAAGTTCCCGGAATTCGACGAAACCAACACCATTGCGTCTATCTCGTTCTCCCGATTCAAGCCATATGTTTACTTTCTCAAATGGATGTTGTATGTGAGACTTATCGTACTCTGAACATTTTCCCAAATAGGCAAAAAGTCAACAGGTCCAGTCAAATGACAACATCAGCGTGACATCAACAGTGCTGGCATGGCAGAGACAAGTGGAAACAAGTGGCAGTCCAGCAGAAGGTGACTGGTCAGTGACAGGGATCCAACCAACAACTAACAAGTGGCATTTGTTTGGAAAATGGTTGGGTGCCACGTGGCCTAGTAATGGGATGCCATGTGGCACCATGGTATTGTTTAATGGTTGGTGGCAAAATGTTATGGAGCTCATGGGATTTGAACCCATGACCTCTTGGTAAGCACCCAAGACTTGGCCAAAGTCCTTTTTACCAATGGGCCTTTGATGGTGCTTATTAAATATAACCCACTTTAATTTTATTAAAGTGTATTGTAAAGGTGTATGGGCGCACAAGGGGATAAGCTCCAGCTCAAGGATCTTGGGGATATCCCATAAAACCAGGGGGGCGCACATGAGAAGGGTCTTAGCCCACTTAAGGCGCCCTATTTTGAGCCCTGATCCCATGAAGAGCGCCATAAGACCAGGGGTACATACCCAGTTAGGGGGCTTAGCTTTATATCTGCACAAATGTGGGTTTTTCACCATATATTAGTGATTTTTTAATGATTTTTTAAGCAGATTTAATGGATTTTGCCCATTTTTTGGAGATATTGGGCTCTTTTTGAGGCTAGATTTTGGGAGGATGTTGGGGATGGATAACCAAATTCAAATATATATAAACCAGGCCTATTTGAGGCCATCAAGGATAGTCATAACAAATTTATGCTGAAGGGAAGCTAAGCCAAAGCCATTTTTATGCAGGGAAGTTGTTGAGGAGCAGATGCTTGTGGGCCATTTCTGGGAGCTCCGATCATTCATTTTGCGTGCCGTTTCTTCTGCTAGGTTCTAGAGATCTGGAAGAACATGACCAAATCAGTCTTGTAGCCTAATGGTACTACTATGATGTACTTTTTGAGCTTTTGAACATAAATAAAGAAGTCTCCCCCACTAAGACAAAGGCCTGGACACGTAGGCAATTTTGTGTTGAAATCCATTATCACTTCTCTTGTTATGGTTTGTTGTTCTTATTGCTTCAGTTCAGATCTGTGTACTATTTTATGGATGCTATGTTCCTTCATCAAATTCATCCTCTTTCATTCATCTTCTTAAATGGTTAATTAATGCATGCAATTAAAAACTCAACCACAATCATTAAAAGATCTTTTCCGGATCAAGTCATATCAGAGCTAGTTGACGTTTGGATTTGAGTTTTTCATGTTAACCAGGGAAAAGAGACAGTGTGGTGAAGGCGAGCTTGTTGTAGAGAATCCATTAATTGGATTAATAAAGAGAGATTCTCACAATGAGAAGATGGCATCAAAAGAAGGGCTTTCTCAGGATGAGAAAGAGTTTTTGAAAACTTCCCTTGCTATGTCGGAGATGGTGAAATTTTTGTATGAGGATTACTTGGAATGAAAAAGACCAAATCTGGGTGAATCTTCAAAGGGAAAAAGTGAAGAGGAAGAGGATCCTCCTCAGATTCCTCCTTCACCTCCATCATCACCTCCTTCTTCTCCTTCTTCTTCAAGTTCAAGTTCTAAATCTAATGCAAAGAAACATGTTCATAAGCATAAGAATGAAATGCCATTGTTAAAATTTGATGTTAAATTTGAGTTACCCATATATGATGGTAAAGTAAATGCAAATAAACTTGACAATTGGATCAGGCAGATGGAGGTTTACTGGAGTGTGCAACAGATCAAGGATGAGGCCACCCAAATCAAGTTGGCATCTTTGAGACTTGTAGGAACAACACTCATCTAGTGGCAAAGAAAGTTGCAAAATGGAATGCAACAAGTGGGTAATGTATTCCCATCATGAAAAAGTTTCATTTCTGCACTTAGGAAACAATTATATCCTTTGCGTTATAAAGAAAAAGAATTAATTGAATGTCAATCTTTAAAACTAAGAAAAGGACAAACAATGAAAGAGTATACATATAGCTTTCGTAAAAGGCATTGCTATTAGATATCCCTTTACATACCCAGGAAACCCTTATGAAGTATATAGGAGGTTTACCTGCACATATTAGAAACATTGTATTCATGTTTGGACCCACTAACCTTGATGAGGTTTCTGTTCAAGTGACATACATTGAAGCAGGGAAAGTAGGTGTATCAGGGGAACCGTCTTCAAGGAAAGAGGACAACAGGAAATGGCATGGCCAGAATTCAAATGTAGTGACGAGGAAGGAATTGAATCCCTCTTGCAAGCATTGCAAGAAAGAGAGACATGATGAGGAAAGATGTTGGCAGTTGCATCCCGAGAAGAGGCCAAAGTGGTTCAAGGAAAAGAAGTGAATGAAAACAGTGGCAGCGACAATAAGATCCACAGACTTGGGATCAAATTCAGGTGATGAATCAAAGATCTCATTGGTTGGTATGATAGGTAAAATTGGTGAAGGCATTGATTGTAGAAGCAACTTGTTTCATATAATAGTAATCATGTGACACACTAAGATAAACACATTAATCGACAATGGATCTCAATCTAACCTAATCTCAGAAGAATTGGTTAAGCAATTGGGGTTAAAAAGACAAGTACATCATAAGCCTTACACACTTAAATGGATAAGCAATCATCATCAAATACACATAACAAAGCAATGCACAATCAAATTTGAAATTTCATCTAAGTATGTGGATGAAGTAACATGTGATGTAGTGTCATTAAGTGAATGTGGAATGGTCTTAGGTAGTCCATACTTATATGATCGTAAGACAATCTTATATATGACAAAGAATCAATATCAATTAACCAAAGCAGGTCAAAATTTTGTGGTTCATGCTCATCATGTAAGGGAAAATAAAACACTTAAAACAATGGAACAATTAAAGAAGGCAGTGCAAGCAAGAAACAAACCAATAATTGTTTCAAATGAAGTAATCGATCTTAAGCAAGAACAAGAAATGATTGTTGAATGGAAAATCAATCATAAGTTGCTTC
>ML778084.1:347126-366439 GCA_009831015.1 Picea engelmannii | reverse complement strand
TAGAGGACAAGCCGGGTGGCCTATCCCGAGCTTGTTGATTGGTCAGTAACCTTTTGGGGACCAAAAGTTCCTTTAGTGGGGAGGTGTGATCCAAAATCGGATCCAGGAGCCTGACAGGGCTAAAAAAGGCTCAAAAATGAAAGTGCTCATAATTCAACAAAACCAACACCATTGCGTCTGTCTCGTTCTCCCAATTCCATCCATATATTTACTTTATCAAATAGACACTGTATGCGAGAGTTATCATACTATGACCATTTTCCCAAACAGGCAAAAAGTCAATAGGTCCAGTCAAATGATGACATCAGCAGTGCTGACATGGCAGAGACAAGTGGTGACAAGTGGCAATCCAACAGAAGGTGACTGGTCAGTGACAAGGATCCAAACAACAACTGACAAGTGGAATTTGTTTGGAAAATGGTTGGGTGCCACGTGGTCCAGTCATGGGCTACCATGTGGCACCATGGTATTGTTTAATGGTTGGTGGAAAAATTATGGAGCTCATGGGATTTGAACCCATGACCTCTTGGTAGGCTCCCAAGAGTTGGCCAAAGTCCTTTTTACCAATGGGCCCTTGATGGTTCATATTAAATATAATCCACTTTAATTTTATTAAAGTGTATTGTAAAGGTGTATGGGTGCACAAGGGGATAAGCCCCAACCTAAGGATCTTGGGGATATCCCATAAAACTAGGGGGGTGCACATGAGAAGGGGCTTAGCCCACTTAAGGCGCCCTATTTTGAGCCCTAATCCCATGCAAAGCGCCATAAGATTAGGGGCACGTGCCCAGTTAGGGGGCTTAGCTCTATATTTTCACAAATGTGGGTTTTTCACCATATATTAGTGATTTTTTAATGATTTTTTAAGCAGATTTAATGGATTTTGCCCATTTTTGGGAGATATTGGGCTCTTTTTCAAGCCAGATTTTGGGAGGAAGTTGGGGATGGATAAACAACTTCAAATATATATAAACCAGGCCTGTTTGAGGCCATAGAGGATAGTTAGAGTAGATTTATGCTGAAGGGAAGCCAAGCCAAAGCCATTTTTATGCAGGGAAGCTGTTGAGGAGCAGATGCTTGTAGGCCATTTCTGGGATCTTCGGTCATCCGTTTTGCGTCTCGTTTCTTCTGCTGGGTTCTAGAGATCTAGAAGAACATGACTAGATCGGTCTTGTAGCCTAATTGCACTACTATGATGTACTTTTTGATATTTTAAACAAAAATAAAGAAGCCTCCCCCACTGAGACAAAGGCCTGAAGACGTAGGCAATTTTGTGTCGAACTCCGTTATCACTTCTCTTATTATGGTTTGTTGTTCTTATTGCTTCAGTTTAGATATGTATACTATTTTATGGATGCTATGTTCCTTCATTAAATTTATCCTCTTTCATTCAACTTCTTAAATGGTTAATTAACGCATGCAATTAAAAACTCAACCACAGTCATTAAAAGATCTTTTCCGGATCAATTTTGGATCCTCCTGTTCACGGATTCATGAAATATCAAATTCTTAGTCAGTGTTTCAAGTTAGCGCATTGGAAGTCTATGGCTTCTTCTTTCCTGATATGCATATTGCACTCGAAAATTTCCCTGATTTACATTTCCACCACGGACTCGTTGGTCCTTTTTCCCTTTTCTTCTTCCCTTGTATTATCGCTTTGTGGTTATATACATAGTCGCCTTTCTATAAACATGGGTTCTAGCATTGGAAGGTTGAGATATCTTTATCTCCATCTATATAATCACACGACTCCTCTGACCGACCGCTATTTCTCTCCATACTTAGCCAATTTTATCACCACGGTTGGCGGGTTACGCGTATTGCAATCAAAAAGTTATGAGACATACAATTTGGCCCTGGTGCCCTCACCTTCAACAGTTGTACCTTGGAACCCTATTTTGTAGCGGTTTTTTTCCCCTTCCCGCGACCTCTGTACTTTCTTTCTATGCAATTAGAAACCTTTGATGCTAACATGTCACCATGCAGGAACCATCAACATTGTGATTAATGGGAAAAAAACTCAAGGAGATATCCCATTATTATGCATTAAACCAAGATGTACGAAAACTTATTTTGTCCCTTCCGATTGTTCATCTCCAACACGCATCATCATGTTGGGTCGCTCAAGAAATATGCAATTCTTAATCGCTCATTGAAATATCCACCATGCTCTCATTTCTATATATGCAATTAGTAGTGTTTAATGTTAACAACGCATCATGTAACATCCGTCCAAATTTCCATTAATCAACGAAAGTCTTGAGGACATCTCCCATTCACACGATTTCGACCAAAATTTGTGCAGGGTTATATTATACCTTCCAACCTTTCATTTCATTCATCGTCTGGAACAAATAAATGTCTTTGTGGACCTATGGCAGCGGGTTGACAACAGTTTTGTGGAGATACAGTAAATATGTCTGTAGAAGAGGACCAAAGGTTCCATTGGTCCAAGGCATAATTTTACTATTCATATCATTCCGCCCATAATGAATTGATGTGGACCTCCGGAATCGCTCATGCAGGATGTGTCCCTGAGGTTTTTGACTGTAAGGAGGTGGTCTCTTCATGCACCAAAAAATATATTCCAGTCCAAAAAAATATTCCACTGCACGACCATTCTCCTGTTTCTTTGTCACCTCAGCTCTTTCGTGAGATGTTTAAATTGCCGAAACCAACATTAACATTCAGAGGACAAGACTGCAAGCAATTTCTAGAAAAACATCATAACGGGTTGGACATCTTAGCTGACTTCCTCGAAGACTTGACAACAGTTCCTGAAGATATCACAAGGCTCCAGGTAAGTTCCTTTAGAAATCCATTCAGGAAAATTTCTTGTCTGTTTACAAGAATAATGGGACAGGCATCCATAACAAGCATTTCCCATATAATTATTTATATTTTGTATTTCACAGTCAAGGAACAATACATTTTTGATTGGGGAAAGATAATCTCCATTGAACTCTATTCCCAGTTGTCATGATTCAAAGAATTGAATAAATTTTATATGTCATCCTACTTGATTTTCGCAATTTTGTATTGCTCTCTGTTTCCAAAACATTCTCTTTCCAATAAAATAAACTGTGGATTCGACCCAGTAACATTCTGGCATGACGCCCTGTGGAGACACAATGCCTCTGATTGTTCTTATGAAGTTTTTAATGGATTTGTATGAGTTTTCAAAGATTTATTGTTGGGCAAGGCTACTCCGCAGATGTCTGGCCACACAAGCAATTTTTTGAACAAGAAGGGCACACTTGAGCAAAAGGAAAATCACAGTCTCCTCATGGTCTTTGTCTCTAAGGAAAATCCTACCTTCCTTCCATGCCACATCACAGACAAGATGTTTCTTGCAGAAATAGCAAGGAAATACAACCACTGGTTGCATTTTTTCCGTGACAAGAAAAAAAAAGAGTTCATTCCTCTACCCTGGAAAGTCGGAGACTTCGTGTGAATAAAAATCAACAACATTGACAAGTTTTCCACCCATTTCAAGAAATTGAACCTAACATACACTGAAAGGATAAAAGGGTTCAACCCCAATGGAATTTTTGGAGAACATTTACTGGGTGTTGGCTTTAACACCTCTTTTATCGATAGACACCTGACCCAAGACAGGGACAGTGTCGACAACAATCCTTCTTCTGTCGATTGTGATGAAGAGACATTACAAAGTGCAACTGAATTCTACAGACAACATGCTAAAGTATTCGGTGAGAAGAGTACCCAACCCCCCACCAACACTCCCAAGAGCACGACACCATGGAGCGTCACTTCGATGGTCCATCCTAGTAAGAAAGAAACCCAAAAATCTTCGAACAGAGGAGGAGATGAGAACCTCCTCACATAAATATTGATAGTTCTCACAAAGTTCCACTGGCGAAGAAGAGAAAAAACAATGCAGGGAACGCGGAGGAACCCAAAATTGACAGTGGAAAACTACAAATTGAAATTGAAGATGAGTAGATGCAAACAATTGGGTCGTCCGCAGTGGACATATCTGACACCAAATTTTTTGACATATATGAATCCTTCGTAATCCAGAGCGCTATTTTTGACAGCCAATATAAAAGTATGGTCATTGAAAAGAGATATGTAACAAACACAAAAGGAAAATCTCGAATAGAGATTGACTTTAGCCAAATAACCCCGTCCAAAATCTGCTTGTTTCACTAGGTAATCAGTGACATTCTTTGTGATTCCATTGGAGGAATGGATATGGATTATGGCAATCTGAAACACTGCCTCAACGAATTTGAACAGGCTTTCATTGCAACACCAAAATTTTCCAGTCCTTTGGAAAAAAACATGCCTTCTACCACTGCATCAAAGAAAAAAGTATCCTCTACCCTCCTTACATGCTCCAGAGCCCTTGTAGAGAACAACATCAACAAAAGAATGTAGCTAGTTACTGAAGCCTAGGAAACATCGCAAAATTTAGTTTCCTTCTGAAAGAAGGCCAATGATTTTCTTGAACATTTGGAGATAAATTTAAAAAATGAACATCTTTTCTGTCATCAGGTGCTGGACCCTTTTTCCAACTATTCCCTGAACACATTGGAACTAAAAAGAATACAGGAGAAACTCCCCTCCCCAAAGCGCACCAAAAAAGTAAAAGCATGCTGGAAAAAAAATTTGAGAACCTGCACATCATTTTCAAATCATGTAAACGAGTGATATCATAAAATGAAAATTTATTCACAAGCCTGCTCTAGATGGACTTAGCTGGAACTACCAACGAGGTTCAATATCCAAACTTAATTCTCAAATCCTTGTCTGTCACCAAAGAAGCATTCCAGGAACAAGTTGATATTTTAAAGGGGTTGTCTTTCGAAATGTTTTACGACATACTTGAACATTGTCTAGATGAGCACGAGTGTTGGTTACTGGACTATGCCTCACACAATGAAGAAATTGACTAGAGTCTGCATAGTATTTCAATGGATCTAAGGAAATTAGAAAATGACCTTTACAACATAGAGATCCAGGATGAAATCAACACAACCCCCATGAAAAGCTACATCAAAGAATGGTTCCATCTCAAAATGGAAAGCCTCATCTAGGAAGGGCAACAACCGATCAACAGGAGTCCACTGCGCATCGATGACAACAACAAAAACACATCGACTTCATAGTAAGTCTATACTACCATCTCGTTTTGTTTATCATTCCAGTTTAAGTCTATGTTGTCATCTTCTTTTCTTTATCAATCCACTTATGTCCTCTTTAAATAGAAAACTATAACAAAAGACTCATAAGTTCCAATTTTTTCTTTTCAGGTCTTCCTGTCTACCATCACACATTTCTTTCAACGTTCCTAATTCTTGTACTTATTTATTTTTATGGTCTGCGGGAGCCCCAATCCCAGTCTATATGACAAATGCATTTAAATTTCCACAAACATGTAACAAACATTATTAATTTTTGTTAAATTTCAAAGAAAACTGATTCGAAAATGTCCTTATTGTATACTAAACTTTGGGTTTCTAGGAACCTTCTTGTTTGTTCCAAAGAAAACTAATTCGGATATGCTACATTTCTTCTCTCCTATTGTATGCTATTTTTTGGGTCTTCAACGACGTTGATGGTTTAAATGTTGACGTAATTTCCTGATATATGTAACGACCATTATTTATTTTATAATAAGTATCTATAGTTCGCAAGTTCTCCTCTCAATTTGTATATCGTGAAACTGTTGATGGATTTTGTAGGACATGGAATGACAGAGGCCCATTTTTCAAACCGCGAACCTGACAACCTGCAATGCAAGGACTTTCTAATTATGGAATGAGCAGTTCATCCATGCTCTATAAAACGTGTGCAAAGAAAACTAAGCCGGCAATGCTATATCTTTTTTTTCCGAAAAAAAAGCCTTAGTTTTAAAGAAAAGTAATTCGGTGCAACAGATGTTATTACTATTCTATTATATAACAAACATTATTAATTTCTGGTAAATTTCTATAGTCCACAACTACGCCTCTCATTTTGTATATCGTGGAACAGTTGGTGCTATTTGTAGACCGCGAAACATCAGACACCCAATTTTCAGCGCGCCAGCCCGAGAACCCACGATACAAAAACTGCCTACGTATGCAATGAGGGATACAAATTTCGTATCTATAAAACTAAAAATCTACTTTACACAAATGCATATTTCGTACGTATAATTTATTTACTAAATATCTACTTTATACAAATACATTGTTCGTATGTATAATTTAATTACTAAATATCTACTTTATACAAATACATATTTCGTATGTATAATTTATTTATTTCTGATGACTTTCTATGTCCTAGTTTTAAAAATAACCAATTCGATAATTCTAAATTTTTTGTGTCCAACAACGATTCAAAAATTGATAATTTTTTATATTTTTTCAAGAAGAACTAATTTGGGAAAACTAAGTTCTGCACGCAACCCACATGTATTTCAACTTTCTAGCCACCTACCTCTACTAGGTCACATTTACTCCTATACCAACCTGGTAGGGACTATGCTTCCATGCAGGACTTGTTAAATTGTGAATTCATATTGTATTTAATCAAGTAAGTAAGATGATATTAAATGATGAATTTGTAATATATTTAATGAAGGATAAATAGTAATGTATTTAAAAAAAATGTTCAATAAAAATAGTCTTATTAAAAAAATCAACCATCAAATGTTTTATATATAAAATGTTTATGGATTGAGGTACTTTGTAAATATTATTTAGGAGAAATATGAAGAGTAAGAGTTGAATAGGAAGAGTCATTGGAACCTCTTGGAAGATGAAACCAAAGGTAATCTCAATTTGTATTTAAGAATGTATCGCACTAATGCAAACCGATATGTGGAGTTACTCATTCCTAGCCTAGTAGTGGTATCAAAGCATAAGTTTTATTGATAATTCCATAATTTCTTCTGAGTTTCTTCCTTCTCCAATGTTGCTTTCATCCACAATTTACTCCACCATTTATTCTTTTAATGTTTCTCTCATTATAAACCATTCTCTATTGTTTTTCATCTCATACATATTGCAATCTTGCCAAATCGTGGATCTGTTGATCCCACTCTTGCCATTGTTAAATATTGCAATTCATGGATTCTTCACTTCGTATTTTTATTGCATTACCTATTTCTTCATCATTGGACAGGACCATGACCTCTATAAAGCATTTTAGAGGGTGTATCATAGATCATTTTAAAGTATTATTTGTTTCCTCAAATGTTTTTTTTACATAATTTCATTTTGTTTCGTGATTTATGAGATATCATTTATTGAAGTATCAAAGTTCTGTAAATCAATGTGGCCAAGTGCACCTTGAGTTTCAGGAAGAAATTTCTCACTCCACAAGCTCCAACATAGGAATTATATTATATCAATGGAAATATATGTTGGACACCTCATATGGGTCTTCAACATAATTTGATTTCATCAACGATAACAAAAGAAGAATATTGTGTGTTTTCAACCCTATGATAGAGTTTGGAATTTTTAGAAAATTGGCGCTAGGGTTTAACCCTTGGAAGGTTGGAATATGCTTTGGTTCTCAATTTCTAATACTTCTTCCTAGTTCTTGTTGATTTCAAAGGTTGTCTTATGTTCTTTAAGTCAATCTCATGAGGATAAATACCCTTGTGTTTTTGAAGAGGTGGTACTACTCTATTTTATATAACATGAAAGAAAATAAAATGCCTGAAAGAGGAACACAATTTATTCTTGAAATAAATATTCACATGCAAAGATTACCTAAGAAGGACCACAAATCTTACAAAAAAAAAATATTTACATTGTGTTACAAGATTAGTAAACCAAACGAGTATACATTAAAACATGACGATGTTTCCATCACAACATTCATCAAAGTAGAAGACAATATTAAGAAAATGAAAGGAAAATATGGACCACATACAGAAGAGAATTCTAAATGATCATTCCAATGAATTCAATAAAAAATTTGATAGACACACATTTGAAGTCCCATGCTTAAAATTAAAGTCTTGAGAAATCAATAATGTTATGTCCCAAACTAGTTTTCCGGGAACCTCCAAAAAAAAAATATGTCTTAATAAAATAAATAGTGATGCCTAGGGTTACAAATAAAATAAATTGTGTTTTTCCTTCAAAGTAGACTGGGATGGGTCTCCTACAAACCATAAAATGAAAGAGATACCTGGAATAGAAAATAAACGGTTAGGGGTCAACCTTAGGTTTCATAGGTTCCTCAAAACATAAAAGGGAAAATAACAATTGACTGAAGAAAAAAATGGTGAGGGAAAAAACGAGGTTACTACTCGACTTGCTGTGATGGAAATTACAAACCATTCATCTGCTTGTTGAGGTGTATTTTGTATATTGTTTATATTGTGTAGTAGGTGGCATAACTATTGTAACCACTTTCCAAACCATTCATCTTCTTGTTGAGGTGTCTTTTGTATATTGTTTCTATTGTGTAGTAGGTGGCATAACTGTTGTAACCACTTCTTGTTGATTTGTCTCGGTTATCTTATCTAATGCTTTTGTTATCCATTCTTCTATATACTCCTTCATTGGAGAAATTGTTAATTTGTGCTTGGTTTTTATTTCAAATAATTCATTCTCAATCCTCTTAAATAAATTCTTAATGGGTGCAATGTGTCCTTCATATCATCATTCTTATTTATATATCAGACAAGCCACCTTTCCACTTCTTCTTCGGAGAATTCATCTGAGTCACTAAATTCATTTTCCCATGCAATTGTTAATGCTTCTAGTTGTTCCAATATTTTCTCCTTAGACACAAATATCATATCCATTGATAAATTAGGGCCATACAATTCTTTGGTAAAATAAACAAGTTTTAGAAATATGTCACCCCTCTTGATTTTGACAACATCCAACTCATATATCAATTCTCTTAAACATTTTATCATTTTGAGCGAGAAAGCATTATTTTGTATCATTTGAATATTGGAGGGAATGTTTTTTTCTCTTATATATATGTAGATCAACCTTGAAACGTTTTCTACAAACATTCCCACTGCTTCTTTTTGAAAACCTTCATCATTTTCTAAGTATTTTTGGAAATATTCCTTAAAGTGCATAATCCTTGTTGAGAGGTTGGTTGAATTTCAGTGGTGGGCTCAACAAATAATGGTTTTTGATTTAGATATTTATCCAATTCCTTTATTATTTCCTTTAAAAAAGATTTTTATTCATCAATATAAAAAATATATTCCTTAAGTGCTTCGTTTATTTCATTATGAAATTGCATGATTTTCAAGGGTAGAATCCCTTGAAAAATCGATTTTTGATTTCGTTTTCTCAGTAACTTTATTGTTTTTCATATTGAGTTTTTATATTAACAATTTATTAGAATTCTTATGGCATGCCATGCGATGAAGTGCAACATACTCTTCAAATATTTCTCTCTCTTCTAAAGCCATCTCCTCAGTAATTTCCCTAGTTTCCACCAATCTTTTCTCTAACCAACTCAACTCTTCTATTACTTCATCTAATTCCATGGCTCTAGGACTTTCCTCAACTTTAGGTACATCTTGTCATGCCTTTTGAGTTTCTCTCCTTCTCGTAATAGAAGTGTGTACAACATGATATTTTTCCAAATTTTTCTTTGTAGGGTCTTTATCACCACCGTCATCTGAATTTATAGCAAATGTCCTTCTTGGTTCGAGGCCTCTACTTCTAGGATTTTTTTTTTTCCAAAGTACCTCTTTGTGAAATATTGGATTAATTATGGTTCTTACTTGTTTCCTCTCTTCCCTTATGTCTATAACACTCATTAGGGATTTCCATTTCTTTAATTCCATTCAAGGTTTCATCGATAGAGGCCTCATGGATATTTTGGTTGTCTCCTCCTCCTTCTTCGAATTTCTCGGACTTACAAAAATATGAAAAGTATCCGAATAGGGACATGTGTGCCTAAAATAACTTTTTAGGGTCAAAACCCTTGACGCATTGATATTATTTTAATTGAAGTTGATCCAATTGACCAACAAATTAATCTAGATGGAAAATGTTCTTGAGAATTATTTCCCCAACCCTCAATGGAAATGGATTTTTTTTTTCTTTCTTTCTTCATTGAAAAGGTGTGACAAATATTTATACTATATGAACACCTTGATGACAACGAGTCGACTAGACACATAGAATGGTAACAAGAAGGGTTTCCCCTAAAACCCAAATAGTCTCGGAAGATTAAAATCCTCCAAAGTTTCAAAAATTCATTTCTCAGCAAAAAATGATGTATCCTCTAGTGACAACCTCGATGCAGTAGGAACATGAATCTATTTTTTAAATAAAACATAAAACCATGGTGGACGATGTATAAATTATATTAGGATTTATGTTTCGTTAAAGATGGGTACCAGCATAAGCTAGTACCACCATAAAATCAACACTCCTTTCCCTTGTAAAGTGTTTAAATATGTGGTAGTAAGTAATAACATAGAACAAATAAGAAGTCATGTAAATTTATTGGTTTTTCTTAGGCGACTGAGATGGAATGATATCTCATTTGAAATCATTCAATCCTAGTCAATCAAGGCATCTTCATGAACAACAAAGTGAAGAATATAAAATATGTATTTTGACATGAAGGCTATGGACTCTAGTGCAATTATTTAGGCAGAAATGCAAGAAAACTCTTTGTATGGTTATTTTAGGAAACTTACCTCAATCTAAACAGAATCGTTGTAAACTCTCGGGTTGCTGAGATAATTCTCGAGGAGCTCTACTCCTCCTTGGTGTTCCTTGAGAAATTCTTCTGCTTCCTAATTCTTAAATATAATCTTGGGGTTTGGGAGTTGCAATAGTCTTTTAAATACCAAGGGAGACAAGGACATTGATGACCTCCCTTTAATTTGAATAATTCTTCTTTTTGTGTCCAACTTATTAGTGCACCAAATAACGCATTCCTTGAAATCTACCACCTTGGCCAAACACACAACCAATGATATGCCTGAACTCCAAGACATGTTTGTTTCCTTCTCTATAGGGGAAACAACCAAATACCACTTATACTCTTCCAACCACTAGAATTAATGATCTTTTCATCCAAGAGTGTTAAGTGTGTCTTCACAATACGATTCATTTCTTCTACTTGACATGTCTTTGCATTGATTTCCCTTTTTGTGAATATGATTCTCTCATGTCGATGTAACCTTTTTACATTGAAAAGGTGTGACACATATTTATACTATCTACACACCTCGATAAAAATGAGTTGATCAGACACATAGAAGGGTAACAAGAAGGGTTTCCCCCAAAAATGAAATCATCTCAGATGATTGAAATCCTCCAAAGTTTCAAAAAATATTTTCTCGATGAAAATGGATGCATCCTCTAGTGTCAACCTCGATGCAATAGGACCATGAATCGATTTTTTAAAATAAAACATAAAACCATTTTGGATGATGTAGAAATTATATTGGGATTTATATCTTGTTAAAGATGGGTACTAGACAAAAGATAATTCCACCTTGAAATCAACACTCCTTTCCCTTGGAAAATCTTCAAATATGTGCCAATAAGTAATAACATAGAACAAATAAGAAGTCATGTAAATATTCTGGTTAGGCTAAATAGATGGAACGATATCTCATTTGAAATGATTTAAGCCCAAATAAAGGCATCTTCATGAAAAACAAAGTGAAGAATATAAATAATGTATTTTGACATAGAGGTTGTGGAGTCTAGTCTAATTAATCAAAAAAAAATCTAAGAGAACTCTCTATATGATTATTTTAGTTAACTTACCTCAATCTAAGTAGAATTTTTGTATAATCTTGGTATGGTCAAATAATTCTTGAGGATCTTTGCTCTTCCTTGGTGTTCCTTGAGAAATATTTCGTCTTCCTCATTCATAAAGATAATCTTGGGGTTTGGGTATTGCAACATTCTTATAAATACCGAGGGAGACAAGGATATTGATGGGATTGCTTGAATTTGAATAATTCTTCTTTTTGTTTTAAACTTATTGTTGGGTATGGGTTATATTCTTTTCACAACGTTGTGCAGGAGTTCGGGGGAAACGCCCCCAAGAATCTTTTTTCCTCGGGAAACGTGTTTCATTTTTTGTCTCATTTTTCGTTTTTCCTTGACTGTCATGTCAATTGTTGGGCATTTTTTCGACACATGTTTTTTTGTTGATGGTTTTCTACTTTTAGTGAAGGAATTAGGGTTTTTAGCTAATCCAGGTCATTGGGTTAGCATTTTGGATGTTGTTGGATCCTATGTGTATATTATACTATAAAAAATGTATGATGTGAATGAATATATAATATGTTGGTTTTCTCGGTTTGGGTTTCTAGGGGAAAAATATTTGTGTAATGTGTGTATTTTACATTGTATATTTTGTGTTGTTTTATTGAAAATTTGTTTGAAGTAAATAATTGTACAAGGTTAAAATCTATATTTGGTATCAAAGCAATTATTGGATTCAGGGGGATGCCTTTGTGGTAAAGGTTTTGGCTTGGGATGGTGATAAGACTTGTTACAGTGGGAGATATACGATATTGATTCTTCAGGTGAAGAGAAATGGTGAGGAGTTCAAAAATGGAGATGTAGAAGTTTAATGGGAAAATTTTTGAGATGTTGAAAAGAAGGACACTAAAAGGAGTAGTGTAGATCCAAAGTTGAGAAAAAGAAGGGATCTTAAGAAACTCATTCTACAAAAGAAAAGACCTCCAAGGAAGGAGGGGATGTTTATTTGGACTCTTCAAGCACACATGAAGATCATGAGGCATGGTTGGTTGACTCAGGTGCATCCTTTCATATGAATCTCCACAGGGAGTGTTTCTGTGAATATGAAAGGTATGATGTATGTAATGATTTCCTAGGTGATGAATCGACAACCAGAATCATAGGATGAAGAAAATTCAAGTTCAGGCTCGTGTATGGAAGGATTAAAAAACCACCTGGTGTTATGCACATCCCATGCTGGCCAAAAAATTGATTTATGTAAGAAAAATGGATGATGTAGGGGTAAAAACAATATTTGAAAAGGAAACCTGCAGGATGGTTCGAGGAGTAATGGTGTTGTTGAAGGGAGTTAGATTTGGAACTCTGTATAAGCTGCAAGGAAGCACTATTAGTGATGGGTGTAATATTTCCATTGTTCCTGATATTGGATTTGAAGAAAAAAGAACTGCTAAGTATTTGGAGAAAATGTTATGTTGTGGCATCAAAGACTAGGGCATATCGAAGAGAAGGATCTTCAACTACTACACGGTAAAGGTGTGGTTGAAGGTATGTCTAAATGCTCTCTGGATTTTGATTTCTATGAATATTGTGTATATCGGAAGCAAAATCGGGTAAGATTCCCCTCTGGTGCAATGAGGGAAGAAGGAATTTTATAGCTAGTTCACAGTGATGTGTTTGGACCTGTGTCATTTCCGTCATTGGGAAAATATGTGTACAATGTCTTATTTTTAGATGAATTCTCGATGAATACTTGGACATATTTTCTTATGAAGAAATATGGAGTCTTTGATAGGTTTAAATATTTTAAGGCTCTTGTTGAGAATCAAACATAGAAAATAATTAAGGTGTTGAGGCCAACTAATAGTGGAGAGTTCTGCGGGAATGAATTTGAATAATTTCGTAAGAAGTGTGGTATAGAAAGACATAAGACTAATCCATATACACCTTATCATAATAGAGTTTTTGAAAGGATGAAGAGGACATTGATGGAAAAAACACAGTGCATGCTCAGTGGTGCCAGGTTAGGGAAATAATTATGGGCAGAGGCAATGGGTACTACATGTTACCTGCTCAACATATCACCCTCGTCATCACTGGATGAAAATAATCCATAGGAGGTATGGACTGATAAGAAGCCTTATCTCACACATATCAAGGCATTTGGTTGTGAGGCCTATGTTCATGTTCCAAAGGAAAATATGAGTAAGGTGGATAAGAAGGCCAAAAAGTGTATCTTTATTGGTTATAAACATGGTCTTAAAGGTTACAAGATTTGGAATCTAGAAGATAAGAAGGTTGTGTATAGCCAAGATGTGTTATTTAGAGAAATAAAAGATGTTGTCAAACATGATGTCCTACCAAGTAAGGAAGAACCAGAGAAAATAGAATTCGATTTAAAGGATGATGAAACAGATTGTACAAAAGAACATGAATTATAAGAAGAAGATCCTCATGCTCCAGTATTAAGGAGATCGGTTCAAGAAAGAAGGAAACTAGAAAGGTATACTCCACCTGATTTTCATTCAAATTTTTCTTTGTCTATTACTGATGATGATCCTAGAACTGTCATGGAGGCAGTGGATTCAGAGGATGAAAAACTATGGAAAAATTCCATCAATGAAGAAATGGCATCCTTGGATAAGAATGAGGCTTGGGATCTAGTGGATTTGTCGACTGGAAGAAATCCCATTGGCTACAAATGGGTATTTAAAAATAAGTTGAATGCAAAAGGAAAAGTGGAGAAATAAAAAGATAGGTTAGTAGCAAAGGGCTATTCCCAGGTTCAGGGAATTGATTTTGGTGAGATTTTTTCTCTTGTTTCCAAGTTAAATTCTATTAGATTTATGTTATTTTTTGCTGCTGCATTTGATTTTGAAGTAGAAAAGATGGATGTGAAGAAAGAATTCCTACATGGGGATCTGGAAGAAGAATTCTATATGAAGCATAAAAAAGGCTTCGTTGCGAAGGAAAAGAAGGAGTTGGTATGCAAGTTGAAAATGTCCTTGTATGGTTTAAAAGAATCACCAAGGATGTGGTATCATAAATTTGATACGTATATTTTGGAACTTGGCTTCAAAAGAAACAAAGAGGAAAATTGTGTGTATTTTAAATTAATTGGTGATCATTTGATTTATTTGGGTCTTATATGTGGATGACATGTTGCTGGTAGGAAACAACAAGGAGATTATCCAGGATGTGAAAACTTAGTTCTCCTCTAAATTTGAAATGAATTATATCGGTGATGCAAATTTCATTTTGGGCATGGAAATTAAAAAAGATCAGGAAAAGAGGAAATTCTAGTTAAATCAGAGAAAATATGTTGAGACAATATTATAGAGGTTTAATATACAGGAGCGTAAACCAATCAAGGTCCCTATTCTTGTTGGTGTAAAGATATATGTGGATCAGTTTCCCAATACATAGGAAGAGGAGGAGGACATGTCTGGTGTTCCATATGTGAGTGCAGTTGGTAGTTTGATGTATGAAATTGTTTGTACTAGACTAGAAATTGCACATGAAGTGGGAGTTTTGAGTAGGTATATGTCAAAACCAGAGAAGGAGCATTGGAAAACAATAAAAATGGTTTTCAGGTATTTGCGTGTCATTGATAGCTATGGATTGTGATACCAAGGATGACCAAGACTTGACAGAGTGTTGGACATACACGGATTTGTGGATGTAGATTGGGTTGGAGATCTAGATCATAGGAGATATACAAGCGGGTATGTGTTTAGCTTGTTTATAGGAGAAATTAGTTGGATGAGAAGAAGACAATCTATAGTTTCACTTTCAACTAAAGAATTTGAAAACATGGAATTCACTCATGCAATCAAGGAAGCAGTATGGTTACAAATATTTTTTTCAGGTATTGGGTTGGTACAACAAGCTGTAAGGATAGATTGTGATAGTCAAAGTGCATTTTTTCTAGCGAAGAACCTAACTTATCATTCAGAGACAAAGAATATTGATGTTCACTATCACTTTGTGAGAGACATGTTTGAAGAAAAGAAAGTGTTGTTTATGAAGTTGGACAATTTGAAGAATGTTGCAGATTTATTAAAAAGAATTGTGAGCACTGAGAATTTCTCTTGGTGTGGAGGATTTATGGGCACTGTTCCTCTGGATTGTTGACTATGTAACCTTATAACCCCTTGTATGCAAAGAAAACAACAAGTGGGAGAATGTTAGGTATGTGTTATATTATTTGTAGGACGTTGCACCATGAATGCATGGGGATTTGAGGGTAGTGCCCCCCAAAATGATTTTTTCCTTGGGAAATGTGTTTCCATTTTTCCTCATTTTTCTTGTTGTCTCAATTTTCATGTCCATTGTTGGGTGGGTTTTCGACAAATGGTTTTTTACCGATGGTTTTCTATTTTCAGTTAAGGAATTAGGGTTGTTGACTAAGATAGGTAATTGGGTTAGGGTTTTGGATGCCATTGGATGTTATATGTATATTGTATTGTAAACAATTTATGATCTGAATGAATATAGAATATGTTGGTTTTCCCGGTTTAGGTTTCTAGGGGGAAAATCTCTATGTAATGTGTGTATTTTCCATTCTATATTTTATGTTATTTTACTGAAAATATGTTTGCAGTAAATAATTGTACAAGGTTAAAATATGCACTTATCAGTGAACCAAAGAACATGTTCCTTGAAATCTACCAACTCGGCCACACACCTGGACAATGATATTCTTGAACTCAAAAACTTGTTTGCTTCCTTCTCTATGGGTAAAACAACCAAATAACACTTATAGTATCCTGTCTACTAGAATTGATGATCTTTCCATCTAAGAGTGTTAATTGTGTCTTCACAATACAAGTCCCTTCTTCTACTTGACATGTCTTTTCATTGATTTCCATTTTTGTGAATAGGTCTCTCTCTTGTCGATGTAACCTTTTTACAACATGGAATTTTAAATATTTAGTAAAGTTAGCACCTATTTACTTGATTATCAACTTCTATAGATATTATTTCAAAGTTTTTATATTTCATGATCAAATTTTGAATTTATTACAAATATTTTACGAGATCTTCACCACTTCATAATGGTATTTAGGTTCACACAAGTGGCACCTGACATGGTGGAGGGGAAGTAAATTCCATCCAGAATTGTGATGTGATGTTAGGAAACATGAAAAACGGTTAAGTATTGAACTGCAATGTGGGAAATGGCAAGTGCAATATGATGAGTGTGTAATTGCGGGATTCAATAATGTAGGCATGGAGAGTCAAGAATATACGAAGGAGGGAATTGCACATCCACAATGATAAAATAAATTGAGTATAATAAAATTTTCTTTTGCAGGATACGAAAGTGGATGAGTCATTTTGGAGGATGCATGATTGCAGGTTGTGGGACATAGGAACTGAGAAAAAGTTAAATGGAATGGAAGGTTGTCCCAGATCCATATTCATGAAAATTCGCTAAGTATGAAAAGGTAATTGGTGCATTATACATGGCGTGGAAATAAAAGGGTCATTTTGAGTGATATGCATTTGTGGTTTGTGGGACACAAGCATTTGCAGGATAGGTATGATTTGGTCTCCAACAATGGGACTATTGTGACACATTAAAATAACTAAGTTTTGGATTCATGAAAAGTGACTAAGTATAGACTTGCGGGTTTGTAGACCTGCAGACTTAGTTGTAGCCCAATCCACAAGCCGCATTTTCAAATACAAAAAATGACTAAGTAAAGAATATACAAGAAACTTAGAAAGAAAATAATAACACTGAGTATGGATATGCATGTGACAATGTTGATCAATGAATGTGGATCAACATTTGTCTCTAACCGTGGGACAATGACCCCCTGTGGGTTACTAACAATATAGAATACCTTGTCCATTGGGAAAATCAAGTAAGAAAATAAAGGAATAAGGAAAAATAGAATAAGAGAGAAATTGATAAAGAATATACAAAGGATTACAAAAAATACTATATACAAATGTTGGCTTGGGAGGGGTTAACAAAATAAAATTTTAAGATACTTCTCATTCATGGTCAATGGCTAAATCGTTCTTTTCATATGCTTCAAAAAACAAGAATTGTAACAATGACATTATTAATTTTGTACAAACCAATCTAGAGAGCTTCAAACAATATTACCAACTTAACGAGAACTGTGACCTCAAAACGAGAACTCTAGCCCAAAAAACTCATATTTTTGGATAAAAAACATGAAAATCAACCCCAAATCACAAAGTGGTGCTACCGATAGCACCATTTTTCAAATGGGGTCAAAATTACAACATTTTTCAAGCATGACCTTCAAAAATCATACAATAGCTTAGAAAAACCTTAAAATTAACACCTAAATAAAAAAGTGACGATACCTAAAGAATTTTTTTTTTTCTAAACTTTAAAATTATGGCTCATTTTAACCTAATTGAAACTGTGGTTTTGACAATAGATCCCTATGAAAAAAAAAGAAACCCAAAATTGAATACAAAATGGTCACTTAAAAATTTATTTACTAACATTTGTTTCTCTTCTTAAACTTACATTGAAAAATAAATAAATGGAAAGAACAAAATCTTCTCAATTTTTTTTAAAAACAATAATCTAAAAAAATATATACATATTTGAAAAAAATAATAACCAAAATAACCCTTGAAACTTAAAAAAACCAAAAAACAAAAAACAAAAAAGAGAATTAAAAAAAAAAAAAAAACAATAAAAAAACTAGAAAAAGAAACTAAATTAAAAAATATATTTAAAAAAAAATCTAAAATTCAAGATTTTCTATTTTTTTTAAAACCCTAAACTAAAAAATTATATTAAATTTTTTAAAGAAAAACAAAATTGAATCATAAAATTTTATAAAGAAATTAAAAATAAAATAATAGCATACTTTATATAAAAAATTATATATAAAAACTATATAAAATTTCCATATATTAAACTATATATATAGTTTATATATAATTATATAGTCCCTGGTAAAATGAAAATCCAAATATATGCTTCGTTGTCTTCGGTTTACCACACACTGGACAAAGTTCATTTGCCAACTTACTCTTAGCCAAATGAGCCTTGAATGATAGTTGTTGATAAATAATTACCCATGAAATAACCATGGAATGACCTGGAACTTGTATGACAAGTGAATAGACCAAACAATATATAGTTTATATATTATATAATATACATCTATATAGATTATATACTAATATATAAATTATATATAGTTATATTATGTAGTTGTATACAGCCTAAGTGGGCCTAATGGTTAATAACATGTGTTTCCTCTTAAGAGGTCACAGGTTCAAATCCAGAGAGGGGTAGGGTATGTATACTTTCGTAGACTTTACCAGTCAAATAGTTGGGCGGAGGGGGGTCCCTTGTCCCACAAACAAGGAGGTCTCATACACCAATTTGGTGTGTTGGCTTGGTCGTGACCTTAAAAATAGATTATTATTATTATTACTATTATAAACTATATAATTTATATATAATATAAACTATATATAATTTATATATAATATAATATATATAGTTTATATACTATATATAAATTATATATAGTTTATATTATATATCAACTATATATAGTTTTTCTTTTTTTTTTTAATAGAAATTTGCTTTTAAAGTTTTTAATTTTTTTTATTAATTTC
>ML778084.1:331872-347067 GCA_009831015.1 Picea engelmannii | reverse complement strand
AGGTGTCAATAGTGCCCAACTGGGAAACCACTGTTGGCCCTGGTTCCAAAAATTAATGACACTTGTCCAAAATATGTTGATACTTTTCCAAAAATAAGCAATAATGATTTTATTGAGAGGACCTTCTATGTCGTGCAGGGCTTTGGGTTGTCTGAGATTTAAGCTAAGCATATCAGAATTTCTAAGCATGGTTGACTGTTTATAAATTTTCCTTACGAAACGAAAAAACATTGATTGAGAGACTATCAAAAAAGAGAACCTTTTAGAGACTTGGACGATAAGATGGGCCTGCGAAGACTTGGGTATTATTCAGCTTGCCTTTATCTCGTTCAGCACTCGCCTGGCTGAGGTCTTGGAGGAAGATTAGCAACTTGTCCACCTTGCTCCTTTGTTCTTCGTCTTGCATCTGCAATTCCCTGAGAGCATTTTTGATGTCCTGCTGGCCTTTAGCGAGAACGCACAGAGCTTGAGAAATCTCTTCCTGGCTAGCATGATTGTGGCCAAGGGGGCGGATTGAAGAATCTGTCAGGATGGAAAAGGTGGCTTCAGAAAGGTGGCACCGTGGTGGAGGAGGAGAGGGTGGGGGTGGTATGTAGCCCAGGGAGTTCCCGAAGGTGTCGAAGCATTCAACACGGCATCCATATTCATTTGAGAGAGGCGAGAGATCTTGATTTTCTTCCAGCGGCATCTCTGTTGGAGAAGGAGATATAATAGGAGGCAAAACAAGTCTCTCATTGTTCAAGAGGTGGGCAGAATTTGGCATTTTCCTGCCCCTAGCTTGCGTACTAGGCCGCTCCTCTCCTAGATTTTCCCCTCAGGCATGGCATAAGGGGTTTCAAGAGTGGGAGGGTCGATGCACAAATATTCGAGATCATTTGAAACTTGTGAGGGGGAGGGAGGGCGTAGTGAGATGATAGAGTAGAAATTCCCTATAGTTCGGCTATGAGGTTTCCTGGTCTGGGAGGGGGAGGTGACCACTGAGGTGATGTACAACTCTCCATATTCATTCACACCCTACAAAATATCCAGCTCGTGTGACAGGCTTCGGGCGTGAAGGGTTGGTAAGGTGGCAACATGGAGATTTAAAACACGAGGTGATGTGTTGGGTAAGGGATGGGACGTGCTGGGAGAGATGGTACCTACGAGCTCCACCTAGTTGTCTAGCTGGTCGGATGGCCTCTCCATGTCACATGCGCGATTGCTGCCTGGTATCACCCCATCCAAGAGTTAATTTCAATTGTTTTATTTTCCTTCGTTTTCTTAGTTTTTTATTTTTAAAAATAAAATAAAATAATATTTTTTTCTTAAATATTCAAAAATAGTGTTATTTAATTACAATTATTTTTTATGTATTGAAGTAAAGGTAAACAATTTGTTGAAAATGATGTTTTCCACTATATTTTAAAAGTATGGAACTATAAATTAATTAAGGATACACAATTATATGAAAAGTCTTAATTTCAAAAAAGCAAATGGTAAAAATATTTTCAAGATTGAAAGAAGTATGGAAAAATGACTAAAACATCATTGAATTTTTTTTTTTAAATTGAAAATAGATGAAAAATAAGCATTAAAAAAAATGTTGTGGAAATATTATGGATGAGAAAATTTAAAATATCAAAATACCACCTAAAAAGGGAGGGGGGTGCTACCGATAGCACCATTTTTAAAAATGAGGTAAAAGATGTGACCCTTGAAAAAATGAGAACTCGACAAAGTTCCTGTTAACTTGGTAATATTGTTTTCAAGCTTTGTATGAAAAGATGGGTTTTCTTTTTCTTTGTTCCACAATAGAACTAGTTCATATTTTTGAAAATATTTTGAGGTACCTCTCTTGTCAAACTACCTTTTGACCACTTGTTGTATTTTATTTACTGTTGTTATTGCATGTTCTCTTTGTTCTTGGAATTGCATAAGTTCATGATATGTTTTCTACATTTGTGATTTCTCTTCTGTATATTCAGTGTTTCTAGCAAGGAATAAGGCTTTCAATTCCCAATGTAATGGTAGCCTTTCTTCTATTCAACATACCAAGCTTTATGGGGAATGCCTCATGCTATCTTTTGGAGTGAGGATTACCCAAAGTGCATCTCTAAATTTTTATGCCAATTATTATGGTTACCTTCAAATGTCCTTTTGAGAATCTCAATTATTTTTTTGTTTGTTGATTCATTGAAACCATTTCCTTGTGGGTAATAGTTGGATGCTTGTCCCGTAATGATTCCATATTCTCCACAAAAAATTGTAAACTTTGACCTAATGAAGATTTAACAGTTGTCTATTCTGAACTTTTCTGGTATACCAAATCTGGATAAGATATTTTCTTTCAGGAAAATGATCAATTGATTTGAATCCACATTCCTTAAAGAAACAACTTCTTGATTCTTGGTAAAATAGTCATTTGTAGTGATAATATAAGCATGTTCGTTACTCGATTTTGGATTTATTGGACCAATCACATTGTAATACCCCAGTTTTGAGTCCCCATATGAAATAATGTATTATGTTTATTTGATGAAAGGTCAGAGTGCCCAAATGATTAAAAAGGACATCGTTCCTAGGAAATGCATTGCTATGATCATTATTAAGAACAAAATACATCACTAACTACAAGACAAAAAAGGAAAATATTTATAGGGGGATATGATTCCACAAGCGAGGGGGCTTAAGGGGATAATTCATTTTATAGTATTTTTATTTACCCATAATTTCTTAATGGAGAGAAGGGGTTACATGAGCTTCTTGGGAGAAGGCCACATGGTTCTTGATTCCCAAGTAAATATATAAACCCATCTTGTGGGTTGTTTTCAGGGTTCCTCTTCTTCTTCAACTTCTTCTTCACTCATTACATTCATTCATTATTAATTTTTGTTTCCACTCTCCATTCTATTCACTTTTTCACTCATTCATTCTTGTTGTTGGAATGAGATCCTAGGGGTGAATTATTGAGGAGGAATCCATTGTTTGTTGGTTGTAGAAGTGACTAGTGTGTTCCAACCATAACTTACTTTCTACATGCCTGAGATGCATTGACATGTACTAAATTTTAGTCACATATACAAGTCATGAGAGTATCAACATGGAGATTCTTGACTAGATGCACTAGAGCCCTGGAAGGAGGTGGACAACTTGAGGGACTGCATGGTAGAAAACGGGGTCCATTATCTTTGGTTGTGCAAGATGGAGAGAAGAGAGTTGGTGTACTTTTGGATTGTTGCGTGTTGAGGAATCTGTGAGAACTTGAGTGCAGAATGATTTGGGGAAACATAGTGACACCCTGGAACCGTCCTTGTGGATTTATAGTCATGGATTAGAGAATGAGATTGTTATGAGACTTGGAACAAAAAATTCTACGGTTGGGTAGAACATCCTTGGCTTGCAGCTAGTTGGTGAACCATTTTGATTAAGATATTTTCTCTATGTCGTGTGTTTCTCTATTATATATTTATTTCCATTGTGTATGAATTATTGTCTCTTATATTGCTATGTTATAACATGTATGCTTGTTGGTTATTTCTATGCATGACATGTTTAAACATTATTTATACTGCATAATGAATATTTATTGTTTCATGTGTTGTTATCATTTTTTTTTCATGCTTCTTTAAAAATCAAATGGTATTAGAGTTCGAAATTAGTTTTGAATAGAATTTTTGAGGTAGTGTTCCCGACCTAGGGTGGTTGGGTACATTACAGATTGGTATCAGAGCTTCGGGTTGAAACTAAAGACTAGTATGGATCAGAACTATTGCACATGGTGTTTTCATTAAGAAACAAAATCTCAGGAGAAAGAGAGTTTTAGAAATCATGCAGAAGCCAGAGTGCAATGCAAACATGGATCCTTTGTAAAGGATATTAGAATTTTGATTGTTATATTGGAAGGTACATAAACCAGAACCATCAGATCGAACCCTTAAAACCTCATCCATTTGACTGTGTTGATGAGTTTTGTGGTCATTTGAAATTGAGTGTTTTGGGGATAAATGAGTTAGAAATGGGTGGAATCCCCGAAGGCCAAAACCATGAATTAAAGTATACCATCAGATCAAGTAGGAACTTCAAGTGAATTCTTGACCGTCTAATCGAGTATAGTTGAATGATGGTGTGAGAAATTCGGTAGGTATGACTCTGGGGGATTTGAACAACTTGAAAATTGTAATATTTTGGAGTCTCAGAGTAATGAAATCACACAGACTACTGATCTAAGATCCCTTCAGGAGTGATGTGAGTCGTCAGATATGGAGTGGAAGGATAGCGTAAGTTTCTGGACTATGAAACTTCTCCACTTCAATGATTACTAGAGACTAGGAAAAGATGCGAAGTGTAAAGCCAAATTCATGAAATCGTGCAAACCGTCGATCTAAGATCCCTTCCAGACTTTTCTCAACATTTAGATAAAGAAATGGAAGTATGGTGTAACACTTCGATAGGTATAACTCGTCAAGAAGGAAAAATATTTCAAAACAATTTGGGTGTTTGATTTCTTCTTGAAAAAATACCCAATATAAAAAAACATCATCCAAAATGGAGTTCGAGAAGTGAAATTATTGGCAATTTAGAATCAACAAATTTTGAGGGATTTTTCGGGGATGGCCATGCAATTTGTAGATCATATATATTTTTCTAGAGTGCTCATATTTCAGTGAAACCAACTCTGTTAGATGCATATAGACCATGAAATTTTATGATTATGGTCATTCTATCCAATCAAAGAAGTATAGTCGTAACTATTAACAAGTTATTTTTATAAACCCTAGCTTTTGTTGAAGATGTCTTCCAAGCAAGATTTATTTTACTGGAAAATATGATGGCCCTAATGTTGAACAAAATATACATAATTGCAATTCATTATGAAAAGAGACATGAACAGTTGTCTACATTATTGTTTCAAAGAATATGTTCTCAGATGGTGGGAAGAATTTAGCTTTTGTGAGTTGATGGAAATTTTTCATGACACATATGAAAAATTAGTTTTAGAGAAGTGATCTCATACAAAGTGTAAGTATGAATAAATAACCACGAGTTTATTTTCATTCAGAAACTATATATTATAGTTTCATGGTTCTATTCATAAAGAAAATGTCATTGTTTCTATTAACCCTAGATTCGAACAAAAATATTTCAATGTTTTTGGTTAATAGATTGCAAGTTCCTGGAATGAATACACAAAACACATAGGTCGAAGGTGAAAATGTTCAAGTTTTTAAATATTTTGAGTTCATCAAGGAAAAATATGTTTTTCGTTTTGATTTTCAAGTCATATCTATGAATTATGTGGATTTTATTCTTGTATATCCTTGAATGGAATCAACGGGAACAATTAATACCAATATGAAAAAGAAGTTTATCAAGATTTTCTATTAGAAAAAGAAAATTACATTTCATTATATTTATCTTCCTAAATTAGAAGGGCCTAGAAGGGAACCTATTGAATTTCTTCCAGAGAAAATAATTCAAGAATCTGAGGTTGAATTATGGGTTGAGCCTACAAAAGAACTTGCAGAAAATCCATGAGAACGGAATAAATAGGAAGAATAAGCTAAGGAGATAAATTTCTAATAGAAACCACATTTTGAAGACTCAATCTAGAAAAACCAAGATCTAAGGTAGATATATATCACCAACAACACCCCTTGGAGAAGCACACATCATCATGAAAAGGGTGTGGACATCAACAAACGTATTATGTAAAAACATGGCACCGAAAATGAAACCAATGGAGAGGCACATGGAGGAATAAGAAAAATGGATGGTGATATCAAATTAGCATAACAAGGAGAAATCCAATTCCACATCAAGGAGGAATATAACAATTTGGACTCCATGTTCACATTTCACTAGGGTGTATGGGTGCTTGTGCCTAGTACCAACTAGCTAAATTGTTTAGTTGATTATATTGTATGGTTAATTTCCATGTTTCAAGAATGAAACATGGGAAAGGGGGTGTAATGTAGTAAAATTAGGGAGGTAATATATGGTACCTAGGAAGGTACCCAAGGGGAACAATAATAGTTAGGTAGTTATACATTGTTATTTAAGAAGGCCATTTGTAGTAAATAAGGCCCATATAATAATGTGAACACAAAAAATGTGAGAATTATTGTTGGTGGACCATCATTAACAACCAAACCGATTGGTTGCAATTGGGTCTTGAAGAACAAATACATATCATATGTATCACTTGATAATAACAAAGCGAGGCATGTGGAAAGAGGATTTTCACAGAAAGAAGACATTGATTATGATGATACTTTTTATCCAACAACAAAATGGGATACCATTTTTACTTTATTTTCCATGGAAGCATAGAATGGATGGAAATTTCATCAAACTCATGTGAAGAAAAATTTATTAAATGGAAAATTGAAAGACAATTTCTTAATGTATCATCTAGAAGGTGTTTTTGTGAAGGAACGAGAAAAAAAAGTATGCAAACTCATGATGCAACCCCCGTCCCCTCCTAGGGGTTTTGCGACCTCCCGATCAAGGATATTCACAAATCTTAGCCAAATTGGCACTTTGGGCCCCTGCTGGAACCCAAAATTACTTTACACATGCCCATTTTTGTCCTAGGCACAGGTCCTGTAGGACCTGTGGACTCCCGTTAAGCCCATGCTACCTATTTGGAAATTTGAATAAAAATAGGTGCTAGCTCTCTAGGCTAGGCCCTTTCCCGCATGTGACCACAGGATATGACTCCGAGCTTAATCTCCTCAACACTTCATCACTTCCGACTTTGGGAGTTTCTCTCCTCTTTAATGCACGACCCTTGAAAAGTGTTGAATGCCGAACTGGTAGAGTTTCTATCCACTCTCCATGTGTCCTCAATTGTCTGATAGCTGAAGGCATTTTGGGCCTTCTAGCCTCTAGTATTTTGAGGTTCTCAGAAACCAAGTTTCCAATTCCCTGGAATGCCGAATTGATGGAATTCTGAAGGACAAATATCGATGGTCTACAACCCTCAACCAACTGATGGCTGAGATCTTCTCCGAGACTCCTACCTTAGGGAATTTAGGAGTCCTCATGACTCTGCACCCTAATTCCTATGAACTCCAAAATATATACATGTCGAACCCTTCTCCCGGCTAAAAGTACTCCTCTTGATGGACGATCCATATTTTATTAAGCTCCCGGTCATTCGATAGTCCTTCATCCTTATGCACTCACTCTCTCTTGGAGTTCTTACCTTCTGGATGCCACAATATGATGCCACGTGTCCCCTACCAATCAACGGCAAGGATCTATTTTGGCTCACAAATCTTCGTGACTTCTTGGCTCATACTCACCCCAATTCTTCCAGAGGACTATAACTTTGGATTCTCTAATCCTCTTCCATGTCCCTCCTGATGACCAATGATCAAGATCTAATCCTCTCTTCGGAGATTCGGAAATTTTAGCTTCTTCTCCATGTAGGTCTTCCAGAGCTATTTCTCATGAACTCCGATATGTTCCCACCCGTCTCTCTGGACGATGGACGGTCCCAGTTGCCTTCAGGATTTTGGGACTTCTACTATCCCATTCTCCTGTTCACTTTCAAAGAATTAATACTCATGCACTTTACCTAGATCCAATGCTTGTTGGTACTTTTCACTAAGATCCAATGACTGGGATATGTTCTCCTCCTTGATGCGCTCCTCCTTAGTACTGGACCTTGATCTGACGGTTCATATCTCTTCCAACAGTATATTTGATGACTGTTGTAACTTATCCTTAGTTGTGGCTGCACCTTCCTTTGAATGAAGTATTTCTCAATAATTTTCAAAGGTTCAACTTCTGAAACTTCTCCTGCAAGCTTGGTTTCTTTGAGTCTCGACTTTTGTGTTTCCTCCTAAGCTTTGGGATTTGGAACAAGTATTCTTCTGTTCACTCTTGTGCTCTCTCTTCTAAGCTTTCACCAACTAAAATGGAATTAGGCTCTGGTGCATACTTGTGCTCTGCATGTGACTTTTCAATACTCCTCCTGAGCTTTCAAACTTGCTCAACCTCCTAAGCGATTATGCTGTTGGATTTCTTCAAGGGATTTTTCAGTGCCCTCCTGACAACTTCTCCTCGAAGAACTCCTTGCTGAGCTTACAGAGTGTTCAAAAACTCCGTGAGTGTCTTCTCCTTGACACTTCTCTTCTAATAAATTGAAATATAGTTCACTTGTGCACACTTTCACCTGCTCAATTCCCTCCTGGAAGAGCTCTATAGAGTTTCCAGTAACTCTGGCTACCCGTGCCTCCTTTGCACAATCTCTCCTCCAAGGTGTTCAACAACCTTGAGTGATCCAGGTAGATCATCTCAAAAATTCGATAGAGTTAAAGTATTCAAAATGAAAATTAAAGCTTACAAAGTGGAAGAGCTTGTTAATATCTTTCCGGTGACATTCGTTTCAGGAAAAATGACCTCCAGGTGAAAAAGATATCAACAATGGAAGTTTCGTCAAAGATGGTTAGAAATGGGTTAAAAATGGTTAGAAATGGTTTGAAAAAAAAAGGCGTGTTCAAGGGCCTAGCCCTTGACCTTGACAACACCGAGGCATCCCCTTGATATTCAAATGTGATATCAAAACATATGACATATCATATAAATCGCGCCAAAGTTCAAAAATCATATGTAAAACCCAAAACACATATGATTAAAACATATCACATGTAATATAAGATCCAACCATATGGTGCGCCCGAAACATATGTTAAAACTATACCATATGCATATAATATATGTACCATATATATTACACCAAAACCGCACCAAACCAAAGTTCAACCATGTGTTATATTAAAAGCATATGTGGTGGGAGGAGAAGCTCGCAGGTTTGACCCTAGGACTTCCGCCCCCGCTAACCACCATACCAACCACAACTACCAATGCACCACTGCTATGAGACATGGAAATGGGTGGTGTGAAAACCTTAAAAGGTGCCGAAATGAACGAGAGTTTGGTGGGCATGTGGCCTATGGCCCACGCCCCTTTTTTGGGTTTGATTTTATTATTTAAATGAGGCATGGGCATGGATCCCGAAAAGGAGTTTGGATGAACGTAAAGATAGGCACACATATCGAGGTAATGTTGCGTAGTGACCGAAGTGAATTTGCACATAGACTGAGGTGGTTTTTGCACATAGATCGAGGTGGTTTTGAATTGGCATGCATCCCGAGGCCGTATGGATTGTACAATCAGGGGTAGATTTGAGAATTGTGCCAAGAAGGGCATTCAAAGTCCAGTTTCTGAAATATATCGAGTTTATACTCAAAAGTCTCAGTTTTTTGCAAGGATTCCAGATCCATCTTCAGTTTTTGCATTCAGGCATCCAGACAGAAAAATGCTCACAAAACCCTCCAGATACACAGAAAGGTATCCATGTTTATACTTAAAAGTCTCAGAATTTCATCTTGCAACTATTGTTGAAGTATGTTACTTTATATGATAGATATAAATAAAAAGTCACTTTGTAAGCATTTGAATACTTAATCTATCGGCCTTCCCATTTGGAAAGTGGCTCGGAGACATAGCCAGGAAGTTTGGTGAACTTCGTTACCAATTCTTTTTCATAGATAGTTTTCTTACATGTTTATGTGCTCATGTGCTTGATGAATTTTCTTTAATTTTTCATTTACAAAGGTGGTTAACAGTTAAAAATTCACATGCAAGTAATGGTTAAAGATCAAGTTAAATTTCAAATCATTGAGGATCCTCCCTGAGTCTATTAAATTTATGGTGTTACCTCCTAGCACATTCTCTCCTAAAATCAAAGCAGAGTTGAGATACACACTCCTTGCGTTGGCTCATAGAGTTTCCAATACTATGTCATGCACTCCCTTCATTTAGCCTAAAGAACCCAGAAACAATCCAAAAAACTCACGGGTAGATAATTCTATCTGTATCCTTGTAGATGAAACCTAACAAATTCATATACAACATATATTTGTAAACACACAGAGATAACATTCATAAAACATATGGAAACAAACACAGAATCATATGCAGGAAAAACTACTCTTTGTATTAATATGAATGTATGTTTACAATGGGTGTAGGCTCGAACTACAACTGAGTCTCAAATCTCTCCTCTCTTCGATCGAATGATCCCTATAGATACAAGAGATTTTTACAAAAGAGGGTCTCGTCGAGCTCTCCCTCCAACTCACCTAACTCTCATTAATTACATTGAATTACACTCAATGACCATCTAGTCCGAATCAAATCTAGATCCCATCTGCCTATCAGCCATTAAAGGAAACCTTATCTACAGCCTGCACAAATGCATCAACTCGTCTCTTCCATCCATACAATATTTAATTTCATTTAATTTTATATTTTAAATTTACAAAAATGAGGGGAAAATGAGAGGGTTGGCGCCTCTCCCCTCCTTGAATGCTCTTTGATGATCTGGAATGTTTGTGCACTGTTGAGGTGGAGTGATGCTTCTACATCAACTCATCGAATCCTAATATGGGTTGAAGCAAGAACCACGATCCTGTTATGAAAATCTAATTGAGCATATTCTAAGATTGAATTCCAAAAACTTTAATCTTGACGATGTGACTATGTTTGTGAATAATTTGGCACAATTGTTGTATATATTGTACTGTATGTAAATGATTCATTGATAACAGGGAAAACTGAATGCTATATTGCATCCATAAAGAAAGAATTGAATAAAGGACTTGAGATGACAAATTTGGGACATATTAACTATTACTTAGGCATTGAAGTAACTCAAAATAAAAATTACATATTCATCTCCCAAAATAAATACATTGAATTATTGTTGAACAAGTTTGTCATGTTTGAGTGTAACACTCTCTCTACTCCAATGAAACGTATTTTGAATCTCCCATAAAAAGAAGGGAATCAATTTGAGGATGCAACCAAGTACAAATAGCTTATGGGAAGTCTCATATACCTTACCACCACCAGACCAAATATTCCATTCGTTGTTAGAATTCCTTTGAGATTTATGCAAAAACCTTGTGAAGTACATTAGTATGATGCAAAAAGAGTTCTAATTTTCTTAAAGGGAATTCAATATTTTGGACTCAAGTATTATAAGGTGGATTCCTTCAACCTAATTGGATATTCTGATTTAGACTTTATTGGGGATAAAGAAAATGGAGTGCCAACTTCAAGCTATCTCATGAATTTTTGATCAATAACTTCTCCTAGAGATCATGAAAATAGTTAGTTCCAGTAAATTCCATAGAAGGGGAAGAATAAGTGGTAGTTGTAGAATCAACAAAGGACATAATGTGGCTAGGCAAAATACTTGAATAATTTCCAGAGAAACATGTGAACTCTACTCCTCTTTTGGTTCAAAATACTTCTACAATTAACTCGGCCAAGAATCCCAGATTTGCATGATTGAAACAAGAACATCACCACAAAGTACCATCTCATTCAACATTATGTAGAGGCCAAGACTCATGTGGTATTCACTCAAAGAACCTATGATATAGCACCTTCATTCATGGGATATTAAAGAATACCACTAATTTTAATATATATTGATAAATAAATCCAAACATCCTTTAGATGAATCCCAATCCCAATACATATTTCCAATAAATGAAACCCTTGGTTTTATTGGGTACCCATTTATACCCCTCAATNCCCCCCCCCCCCCCCACCCCCCAATACTACAATATATTGACTTTATTTTTCACAATTAAAAAAATTCCCTTTATGAATGAATGTGATAATATATTTGTCAACAAGGTGAAGCCCCCATGCCAAGACTATTCACTTGAGACATTGTTCCACAAATGGGAAAATTGTGGACATATTCACCAAAGTGTTTGGAAGAGGAAAATTTGAAAAATTATGAACGATGATTGGAATCACAAACACCCCTTCATATAAAGGGGGGGGGGGGATGTCAGATACCTAATCCTCAAGGATTGAGGTTCTTTATAAATATTATTTAGGAAAAATATGAAGAGTAGCATTTGAATAGGAAAAGTCATTCATACCTCTTAGAAGATGAAACCAATGCTGGGGAATATTATGGAATCAATGAAAAAAATATAAAAACACTTATGTAGATAATCAAAGAGGAACAAAATTTTGAAGACAATGGTGATGTCTGAAGACATTGTTACAAAATGTAAGAAAGGTGCACTGTGATCAGAACATCATAGTGTATATTTGAACTCTTGATTGTCATCATCTGCTTGATGATAATGACCCAATGGGTTTTCTACTTATATCCTCAATATATTCAATATTCAAGAGAGACAACATTCTCATGAACCAACTATCTCAAATATTAAGCATTGATATCAACATTCTTCATCTTATTGTGGAAACAATCTTGACATGGCTACTCCAACACTTAGGGATCTTGTTATCTACTGATTTCCTTATTGAAAATCAAGTTAGCAACTGATAAAAAAAAAATCACTACTGGAATATTCAAATCAAATAAAGATAGTGGAAGTAATACTGGAAACAAAATCATGCACGCATGAACACCAATATATTTGGGTAGATACCCCTGAAAAAATCCCAAAGGGAAAAATGGTACTGAGATGATTTTATTATGATAAAATTAGGGCTCCCATAACAAATATAATGGCCCACTAAGAGAAATACAACTATAGACAAAAATGGAAAAGTTTGGTTTGTTGTATGATCTAGATATGGCACATTTTTCAAGGTGTATGCACCTTTCCTTGAGAAAAACCGCGTATATGCATCTGTCTCCACTGAAACCCACATACATGACCTCAAGTACTATACAAAAAACTCTCTAGGGATCGACCCTTTTCTATGGCTTTGCTCTACTTAAACTCACTTGAAAATACCTTTGTTCTCTCTTCTCCTTGACCTGATTTGTATATGGAAGTCATGCTCCACCTATCTAAGCTCTCCTTGAATCATAGTCATTCATGATCCAACCCTCTCTCTATCTCACATACATGTGACCTCAAGTGTGTTCTTCTTTCACCCTTGCCTTTATTTTATAATCTCTAGTTATAACCTAAATCTAATCTCCAAAGTGATTAATGGTTGAGATTATTTCTCACCTCACTTGAGATCAATGAATAATATTAAACACTAAGTACTTTTACCATTTCCTTAAATAACTCAACTAATTAATAAAATTAATTTACTTTAATAATTCCTTTAGTTAAATCAAAGTCTCAAGTTTGAAGGCTTTGGACGATTTCCACACGCCTAGACACTTAGACCTATGTGGAAATCCTTGTCTTATGCTACACACATCAATAATCCCTCTTATTGAGGAAGGTATTATGCACCAATCCAAGTTTTTCTTTTGAGAACACAATCTTCCCTTTCACCAACGGTTAGGTTAGAATATATGTAACATGCTCATATGTGGAAATATACTAAAGATTTACCATTCCCATATGCATCCTATCTCGAATGAAGTGGTATTTGATCTCTATATGCCTGGACCTGTCATGGAATATGTTATGAACATAAAATATACATAAGTAGATATTCATAACATAATAATAGTTAATAAATAATAATTATTAATAATGAAAGGTCATGTCTCAAAGGACATGACTATTGGTAAAGGGCACCCCTGCGTGGGTATATAATAAGGCCCTCATTCTCAATTGTAATCATCTCATTATCATATATCTTATTATATCTTATCTATTCATTTATTGTTTACAGTCCTATATGGATTACTTTGTTATATTCCAAGTATTTTGGATAATTCTTGTGTGAGAGAACTTTGTTCATCTCATTTGGTATCAGAGCCTTCTGATCCTGGCCTTTGTCCACCCTCTTTATCAGAACTTGTCTGATCCGGCTTTTAGCCAAACCCATCGTTTCAGAGTTTCTCTGAAAAATCTGGTCCTTGACCACCAACTGGGCCTTTGGCCATATTTTCCAGGCTTTGTCTGACAAAGGATTTTAGCCACTCTGAATTTTTTTCGGAGCTTCTCCAACTCCAGGGTCTTTTGACCACAGATCGACTCTTGCCCATTTACAATTCGAAAATTCCATTGAAAAAAAAAAAAAACACTAGATATTTCGGTGAAAATCTAGATCATTTCGCTGCAATTTCGGAAAAAAATATATATCAGTCTGCTGCTAGAGTATAAAAGGAAAAAAAAGAAGGGAATAAGTATATATATATATATTCAAAAGCCCATATTTATATATAAAAAAAAAAGAATAAAAAAATCAATAAAAAAAATTAAAAAAAAAAAAAAATTGAAAATTTCATGTGAATAAGTATATAAATAATAATAATAATAATAATAATAATTGAAGAATAATTTAAAAAAAAAAAGTATAAAAAAAAGAAGACCACCAAAAATACAGAGTTGTACCAGGCCTCAATTTTAGCAAGACAACGGTCAATTAGTACTGCAGAAATTAGTTGTGACATTTTCGTACAGAAATTGACCCAACCATCGTCCGTACACTATCCGTACCACTGCATCCATTGTTCCTCTCATTCCATCGTGGCCACCCAATCACTAACCAGTTGTACAATTATCAAAATTGTTGCTGGGTTATACCGACCACACATTGTTTCCGTATAAACTGCCATTCCCTAAGCTGATAAGCCATCCGTACCACCGCTGTAAATTCCGTACAGTACGATAATTACAGCAACCACCGTTTCCGTACACACCATACAAATATTCACCGTCCAGCTACCCGTCCATACTTAAATCCGTACCTCTGCCATCACCCATTCGTTATCTGTTCAGAAAAATCCAAATCGTATTTCATAATTTCCACACGACCCATCCGTACAGTCACGTCTACTTTATTGTACGATATAAGAGTTGTGTTATTAATTAAAGGATTAAATTGACATGAGATAAGGTTATTTAAGTACAAGTTATAAGCTATAATTAAAAATCGAATTAAAAAAGAAAAAGGTATAAACAGTTATCATATAAATAATACGGGGAAGGGAAGTCAAAGGAATAAAGTGATTCCAAAAAGTTAGTGGGGAAATATTTTGCCTATGATATTTCCATTACTTTACATTTCCATTACTTAAAATAAAAGTAAAGTAAAGTATAAAGGAAAAAGGATAATTAAAGTTCCTTATGTATATATATATTATATCAAGAAAAAGAAATATTATTAAAGATTTTATTACGAAGGTAAAAGTATAAGGCATTTTTTTTATAAAGTATAAAAAGGGAATTAATATATATATATATATATATATATATATATATATATATATATATATATATATATATATAT